>JAQFYC010005199.1:0-15034 GCA_034694165.1 Tomocerus mixtus
TGTAGGTAGTGAATCTAACATTAATTTTACGTAGGAAACTTCTCATTTACGTACACTTGTTAGTAATCTGTTGAACTAATTCATAACTCTACTTCGAAGGCAACCATAAATCTATATGCAACTTACTTACTGGAAATTAAACTTGTGCCAAATTATATTCTAATGGGGAACACGATTGCAATTTAGCATTACCCATATAAATGTTACTATTATACCTCTTACTTACTAAGACGATTACTAGAAAGCCTTCCCACTTTGCATTATACGATTATGACTACTCCAAATGCCCAACCGATTAAATAACTAGGGATTGTATGTTTGTTGAATTGACTACATAAATTTAATTAGGTTTCCTAATTTATATGAAACTACAACTACAAACTATACTACTACTACTTCATTTGAAGGAAAGTTCCAGCATCCATTCTTTAATTGTTAGAGCACCCTTTCTTAGAATGATGATGAAGGTTTTCAGTTTGATATGCAATAACCCCCACCTTGTATCAGTAATTGGATCCTCTTTAGAACTCAACTAGTCAATTACTTAATAAAAATTATTAGCCGTATCGGACCTCCGGGTTGTTTATCAGTTTATCCCAAGTTAAGCTATCCGTTATGCTGTATTTTATAAGCATTAGCAAGATGAACATGATCATGACTTAATATATTCATGTCCTAAATACGAGTATTAACCGATTTACTCAGGAAATTAGTTTACTTAGTATTTCTTACATTACTCCATTCTATGTATGTACTTAGCATCTAGTACTGTTCAGAGAGAATCAAGGGAATTAAATAGTTCATGTTCATAGTATTGCAAAACAAATTTTTCTTGAAACGGCTAAAAGGATTGAAAGTGTGCTATAGCCAAAGTCAAAGCCAACTCAAAAATAATGGAATATATTTTGACAGCTAGTTTATTAAAACGGATAAACGTTATTTGCACATACTAAGTAAATGAGGCTTACTAAATGTGTTAGTAAATAGTTAGCGTGTAGGTGAGTGAGTCGGTACTTCAAATTTACTGACAGTTTATAGTAGAAGAACCGAAGATTCATTATTTGTTACGTCAAAGAATTACATTCATAGGTTGCCAGAAAAGGAAACAATGTAATACATTGCAGAAAAACGTCAATTAGCCAAGGTAAACATTTATCGTAATTACCTGCCTTAGTCTGGAAAAATACTTTTTAAGCATTTTGCTTTAATTGCAAGCATAGCATGTTTTTTAGATTTTTTATCGTTACTTACAGTACATTAAGCGCGCACACAACACTCTCTTAAATTACATGTACAAGGAAGCTCAGGTTACATAAAACTCATAATTTTGTTTCATTATTTTTCAATGTGTGTGTATCAGTATAAAGGATACTTATCCCGAATGAGGAAAAGGCTACCGTCTCGTGCTTGTCGATTAACTTAACATTTTTTGTAACTTTTCCCCAATTTTTTCTTAATGTTAATTTGATCCGTCGTGTGTCTTGGCCATGCTAGAGTGTAATACACCACATACCTAACCTACAGAATTACAGAGTTTGTCTATCCTTTTTGAAAGTGATGGACATGCAAAGGCGGACGGTCGGTCCATCCGTCGCTACGCTCGCTAGACCCACGCAGGCCAAAGTGGACGGACTAAAATCGAGTCGACTTCTTTGACTCTTTTGCTCCTCAAGTCGGCTTTTCGGGATTTTCTCTCGTGCAGGTTCAAATATCAAATCGCGTTACATTACATAAAGCAACGTAACCTCCCGTCACAAAAGGGAATAGGATAACTATGAAAAGTCTACAAAAGCAAAAGAGACAAGACATGAATTGCCTAGTGTATTCCTTTCCTATGTAGGGATGATAACGAAAATACAATCTCTACTATGGATTTGGATGAGGAAAACAGACGCGTTCCACACAATGTGTATTGTTTTCTTCTTTTATGTACATTATATGCTGCATACTATCTCATTGTTAGACATTATTCAATCATTTGGTTACGCTACGGTGGCCAGGATCTCTAAAAATTCCTTTTCTCAGCAGATCTCAAAATTCGTTTTTCGATTGCTAATAGTGAAGCTATTTAGTCATACAACATTGCTGTACATATCATCATGCTGTCTTAAAATTGCTGCTGCAGCGCGGGTTATCTGCGCTTAATTACTTAGGTTAAAATATTTAATGAATACAGGTATTTAATTTAAATATCCATGACACAGGAAAATATTTTTGCATTATTTTATAGTACCTTACTAGTACGAGTATCTGTATTTTTGACCCCATTAAACTAGGATCGTGTAGGTAAGTACCTACATACATACGCAGTTGAAATAATTACAAACGTTAGCCAAAGCATTAACCATGTCGGTATTTGAGTTTAAATAACTAACCTCATAATATTATATGTTTTTCATATGATAAGTTTTATTTTTAATCTCTGAAATACAGTCACAATTATAAGTTGTTATTGTTACTATACTTATTGTCATATTCGAATGCAGAAGAAATACCTAAGTGCCTGGTCTGGCTTGCCCTTATGTGTTAAATTGAAAACAGAAAAATAACAGTAATGTCTGTCATTACTGAAATCATCATGCAATATAGTAGATTACTTCTACTCTGCAACCAATATCTTCAATTGTCTAAATACAATACTCCCTTTTTAGGTGATTTCTAGTAGCTTTCGGTGTTGGGCACGCAACAGTTGCCCCTATCTTGGTTTATGATTACGTAGAAAGTACTTACGTATAAACTTACTGTTTCTGTACTATGTAATATAATATCAATTGAAATATACCTGTGTAGGCAGACTTATGGTTCGATATCAATGTTGAAGTAAGTAAGTGGTAAGTATATAGTCTATATAAAAGTATTCTTATGACATCCGTTCTACATTTGTATATCATTGTTATAAGTATAGTATAAGTCGCAATAAAATAATGAAGTAAACATTCTCAGAAGTAACAGAACGCACCTGTAGAGTTTTGCTTGCATTCACTGCTTTAGATTGGTAATAGGACACGTACATGGACACGTACATGTAATAATCAACAATGTCCTATGGTATATGTATTTTGTGGTAGTATTATTAGTTGTAATAGCAGTTCTACTGAATTGCAATAATAGGCGATATGATTGAGTTTATTATCTATCAAGGAGCTACCCCTAGTCCAAAAGCAATGCAATTACTAACACACGTTCGTCGTTCTGTTCCTTTTCTAATGCAATTTCTCGTGCGTAATTTTCCTTCTGGTCCATTTTTTGTTACCCTAGACGTTTCAAAAATCAGAATGCTTTACTTCACACTCTCCTCCATGTTTAAAACAAACATGCAGGAGTATTCATTTCTAAATAATGCAGTGGCTGGTACATAAGTAACAATAATGCAGTTAGTTTAATTCTGCACTAATAAAGGCTTCATAATTGTGATGAAGGACTCATTCATCTTGCACATTTTACCATTAGATTAACACTAAATAGTATTCCAACTTTGATTTGGTTCAAATGATAATTAAAATTAAACTGGAATTACACAGAGTTGGCATTTGTTTTGAATATTTTGGAAGTGAAAGTAGAATGTAATACTTTGTAATTGGGAATTGAATCTAGTTATTTAGAACCAGAACTTTAATTATGCATCAGGACAATATACATGAATTGAAACAATAATGCCCCTTAAAGTACATACCTGAATATAATTATAGACGTAACGGTGTACTTGTAGTAGATGAATTAATATAACATCACCGTTTAGTAGCGAGGTCCAAGTATTGATTTTCACCAGTAATTTCCAGTTTATGCCAGTTTGCATCGAAGGATAGGCTTGAAAACTAATAATTCCACTCCAATTCGTACTGGTTTGGATTTATATGAAGGGACCAAAATAAAACTAACTTTCTTTACAGCCTGGGTTTCTTGTTTTGGAATATACAAAAGTGTATTATACTTAACTATAATGTATATACAATGCGCTGTACATTGTGACGATGTGTGTTTCCACCATTTTTAATCTTCTCCATGAAAAACATCTAAAAATGTAAAAACATATTTTATAAGAAAATAACTAGCAAATCTATAATTGTGCTGGATGTTCCACATATATAACGCATACGAATACGACTAGCATATTAAGATATACATTGAAAGGGTATAACTTCCAAGAATACGACTGTATCTAATGTAGTATTATTGATAAGGGAGTGTCATAGTATTTAGCAATATCAGTATTATTATGTTACAAACAATATTCTTTAGAAAAAAAAGCATCTGCACCAAATTCTTATTTATGTGCATATTATACGGTAATAGCAGCAGATGATTACTTTCTAGTTTCTACTCTAGTTACTAGTTAGTTGGAAATGGTGGGACGAATAGGATGTCTTAGACATGACAAGACACGACAGCTAACGAAATAACCACCTGCCATTTAATGTAGGCATTTATATTATTGTAAATATTCATGCTTTCTGCTTTGAGTTTTCAAACCTTATGGTCATATCGTTATATGCAAACTGTTCACTATACTATGGTCTATATTAAAATACTTACATACGTAGCTAAGTAATCTAAATATCTGCATATATTCATTTTTACATACATACATTATAGATTAGTACTTTAAGAAATTGTTTTGGAATTGATTGCGTTGTTTCTATCAAACTGAAACTATACATCCTCATGGTTCAAGCGTGTTCTGCGTGCTTCTTGTTTTTATTGTCATTTTAATGAGAGCCTCGTAAAAATCTGAATTGTTAAAAAGGAGTGCACACACGCAATGCTTTTCTTTTGCTACTGCTACAGTTACACACACACTCTGTCTGTACGTAATGCAGAAGTTAGAAAATATGTAGTACTACACAGTAGAAGTACTACTGTACTGTAGAAGCTCTACAAATATTCAAATTTTTTGATGAGTCGTGATGTGTTAATGTCGGGCTTCCAGTTGAATAATTGTTATGCTGAATATTAAACGAAGCAAAATGAATCTTTAAACATCTTTCGCCGAAAAAACAGGCCTGAGTTTTATAATAACACTTTTACTGTTTACTATAGCATACTATACCTACCATCTTATACATCCATGAATTATAATTCTATGAACAGGGAGTTTTCGACAAAATTCTTTGTTAAAAAGTTGAGAGATTGAAAAATGTAAGAGGCAATGTATCTGACAATGAGAAGAAGACATGTAGTAGTAAATGTACATCATTTTAAAGAACCCTGTAATTCAACATTCAACTACTATTGTTTATTGAATACTGATTTCAAAAATTATATACTTGGCCATTATGTTTATGGAATTAATTCTGCAGTTTTTGTACATTACATACTTAAACATATGCATACGCACACGCAATGAAATCTTGTTCTCAGCAAAAACGTCAGAAAAGTTTCGTTTGTTCATCCCCTTTCATTTAGCTCAGACTCTAAATGTTAATTATTATTTTTACTCTGAAAATTTAATGTAGGATGAATAATATTTATTTTGTATTAAATCTCCACATTATGTGACAATTATTTTCATTTAGTCCTCTAGTAATAAGCGCATGAATATTTCAGTATTACTTAAATCAAATTAATTAACCAGAACAGAAATTGAGTAATAAGCACGAAATATATTCTAATCTGAACTGACACGATTTGATGCAGTGTCAAGAATATAAATAGCACAATTTGTGCTTCGATGGTATGCTAAAATTAAGGATGAGTTAGATAGGATAGATGGGTAGTTTAGCTTAACTGAATGTTGTGTTTCTGTCTGCTTAGGTGAATACGAAGAAAGATAGTGATTGTTTGTATGTACCGTGAATATTTAAGTATTTAAGTGAGCTTCTTATGTATTCTTAATCTCTGTATCTGTCATTCATTATAGAATATCTTCATATTGAAGCGGCTCCATATTTTACGTTGTTGTTTTCCTCAATATCACATCATTAGTTCAGGAGTGTTATAGTGAGCTATTGTATTAGTATTATGTAGCAGGAAAATCATAGCTCGATATAAAGCTATATTTACTACATCACATGCTTTTCTTTCATACACAAATAGACAATAGTTTCGAATAGTCTGACAAAAATGCATGTAACAGAATAAATAAAATATTGTTCTGAATTTAAGGTACCTACCTACTCTAAATTCGAGTTAAGTCAAAGCGAGGGCTAGAACGAAACTCTCGAAATTGACCATACAAAACAAAGTACCTAAAAGTGTACTTCACTGTATTGCCGCAATGTATACTGTCCAGTTCACTTTATCATCTATTTTAAAAGCACTTCGTAAGAGAATAACTCACGACGTCGACAGGGATGTAACTAACATTACATTTTTTGGTTACACAAAATCTCAACAATTTTCATGTAAACTTACATGAAAATATTAGACTTAGTCCATAGAAACGTTTACGAATCAAAATATCGAATTATTGGATTTTATGTGAGATTTTGAAGCGAAAAAATCAGAATACATTCTAAATCCCCTTTGAAACTGAAATGCATGTATACGCTCCGGTTTTGTGTCAGAAGAAGTGGTAAGAAAATACTAGTGTGTATATTACTAGCAAAAGTTCATGGTGAGCGGACTGAGCTATGTAATGTAAGTATTAGTGTGTAGTACATATCAGTGAACTAATATTAACCAAATCTTGGAAAGGGCAGATAATAAGAACTGGATTTAACCAAACTTTCTTACTTATAGTTATTATTTCCAAAGTGTTTAATAGGCAGGTAGTATGAGTATTTACCGAAGCAGCATTATATTATAAGTAAGAAAGCAAAAATGTGTAAGTTTCTTATAGTTTCCTAGTAGTAGTAGTAAGTACAGATAGTTGAAGGTATTGCTACTTACTAGAATACAATTTAGGGATTTTTCATAGAACTAGTTCTCGAGAAATTCGGAAAGGGATCGAAAACTTTGCCTTCAGGCAAAATAAATTCTATACTTCTATACTCTGTCCTGCTATGTTGTGGAGGTAGAGCTTAATACTGCTTACATACAACAACGGAGATAATTGTATAGCTATCTGTGTTTGAAACTATTTTATGTTCGTACGATACACAAATATATACCTATTATTATGTAGACATTATACTACAGCAAGTAATCTTAAAAAACATTTCTTTGGCAAGCTACAGAATGTTTTGTTGTCAGATTACAGAAAATTTCAGTTTAATGTAATTCATAATAATACGTATACAATTATGTACGATACAACTCAACTAGGAAATCGTAAATTACAAAGGCTCCCTGGTACCTAATGCAATGTAATGCAAGTGGAAAATACTACACTACATCTTATTCTTAAACACATGGCCTTAATTTGCGCACAGTCTTACGGGCAAGTTTTAATTTTGATTTTACTTAACTTATTGTCTTAAGCGATGTAATGTAATTGTTGCGTTTTGTTTTGGCATTTAGGAAAATTCAATCAGAGAAGAATTTCATTTTGTGTTCGTTTGTTGTGTCCTTCATTTCCTTATACCGGTATTCTCATAGGCCCCAATACAAATAGTACTACTTAAGCATTGCATGAAAACACACGTATATCTTTACTACAATCTTTTAGCGACTCTCCATTATGTTTAATGTGATGTGGTTGTAGATTGCATTTATCCATCCAATCTGAAGCTGAGCTGAGTTGAGTTGACTAAAGTTAAGGCAAAGGGAGACTTTGTGTAATATACTTCTATTCAACAAAGTACACTTACTACTAAATCTATCGTAAATTACTCTGCATGTATTGTATGCATCTACAATACAATGAAAGAGTGTTCTTATAAGTATTTCCTGTAATGCATTACTTTCTTTGTATCATTGTATCTGTGTACACACATACCTACTAAGTAAGTAAGTACATAAAGTATGCATGTATGTATGTCACTGATTCAATTCCACCAAAGCAAACTAAACCAGGCAGATATCAGATATATTTGTACGTAACAAGACAAAACAACTTTTAAGTATCAGATGGAATTACAATGTGCATCTATCTACTTATTGTACTTACTCTGCTATTTATTGATGTACAGGGATACATTTTCATTTACTATACTAAATATCTATAGTCCATATATTTATTATATAAAGAACTTAAAGAGATGAGGACGCAAGTAGTTTAGGTTAATAAGTATAAAGTTGTATTCACGCACGCACACATTTTTCTCTTGAGTTGGACTTGGACTTGACCAAAGAGAAAAAGAACAACTACTACTACTTTACTCACCTATTACATTAGTCTATCTGTTCCTATCTTATAAGTATCGAAGAAAAGTGGAAGGAACGGAGAGAGAATACTATTGCTACAAGACAAGATCATCTCTGTTTATTGGATTTCAGATTGTTAGTCTCCTCTCTCTTGCTTTGCTTGACTCTTGCTCTCTTACTTAAGTTAAATAGTACTCTTCCTTCTCTGTGTATGCAGGTACTTACTTATTCTCATCAATTCATTTTGTGTATAGGGGCTTTTACTATAGATACACATACTATACTACTTAAGTATACATATCGTTAGTTAATGTATTTAGTATATTGATAGCTGTGCTAAAAGCATGGTATTTCTGTCTTGCTCTGTCCCATTATACGTGACTCTCGTACAAATAACTAGTTGAACGAAAACCTAAGCATCGTATTTAAAATTCTTGGAATACTTTCCTCCTAAGTGGTAATTATCAATTACCTATGCACCCAAATAAAATAAATAATTTTCGTTTAGATGCCTACCATCCATATAAGGGAGATAAAAGTATAATGAACTATAATATACGGAATTCCAGAGCAGAATAAATTCTAGTACATAAAAGGGGGTTTAGTTGATGTAACTTGCAATGCTACTTCAACTATTGAGAACTTCGACTAGACCTTCTACTTGATTCGGAGAAAATAAATGATTTGAGTGCAGCAAGAATTTCTATCTGTTAACTTAATGTTTAAGTCCGCATTGCATTTGATGTTAAGGTTTCATTTCTACTTATCTTCATGCAGTGGATCTTCAAGCTATTTATTTATAAAATTTTATTGTAGAAGGAACTCCTTCTGTATGCAATTCAAATTCAAGTTCAAACCTAGATTTACATTTGCATCCCATGTGTTAGATTTGCAGGGAAGGTGATCTGACACGGCAAGACAGGATTTATTTCTTCTATTGTATTATTATTGCCTTCATTTTACATGTTACATGTACATAGGTACATATGTTGGGGAAATGTTAATGAATGAGGAAAAGCAGGTGTGGTTAGATCTAAGTGAAAAGTTAAGCAATGCTTAGCTATGCTAATGGCACTGCGTTTCGAATTTTACAATTCTAACCGAAAAGAACATCATCTGCTGACTAATAGTTAAGTATATGCATGAAGCATTTCAATTGAATGCATTTCCATTATTGCACCGCTGCATTAGAAATATGTATGTACCTCCAGAAAACTATTAGGTATGACTGTTTGGAATTTGTGTTATTCTCTGTAAACATGACACAGTCTGTTTTGTCTGACCTTCCTTTACTTTGTGTAATATTGTTATCCTACTATACTGTATACAAAAATACATATATGAAAGATTCTGATTGGAAATATCTGTGCTGGCTTGGCTTGGCTGTTAATGTTAAACTGTAGCTTAAATTCTATTGTTGTTGTAAGTAAGAGCGAAACGAAGGAAACAACTTGCATATTCATCGTTTGGGGAACAAATTCGACAATTGAGGATATTATACCTATGTAGTACCTAATACCAACTCTTGATGAGAGTAAACAGTCTAATAGTGAGTAAATTCAAGTGAACAATGTACATAGAGCATTACACTACGTGCGTTACAGTAGTAAATACATAGCAACTTTATTATTTACATGAGTATATAGGTAGTGTAGAGTTGATGTAGAAATGGATGATACTTATAGTTAGCTCTTGTAGTATATTTATGTAGTGTTTAGTTAGTCTTCAGAATGTAGAATGTAATGTAGCAAGTCCACAGTTTCTATCTACATATTTATAGTATCAGTATAGTATTGGATAGTTGCAGTGACCAGAGACCACACTTTATTATTGCCGAACGATTGCCTTAGTACAGAACAGTTGCACACTATGAAATGAGCTATGACTACAACAAATACTATGACTTGACTGTTTCCCCACAGAGAGGATAATGTTAAGGTGGCACAGAGGAGTTAGAACCTATTCATTCATTTCTCAGATATCATTGCTTCATTTACTGTAAGGATATACTAGTTTGTATGTATCTTATTGGACTTACTTTATAATAGGTATATAAGGCATTATTTTATAGTTTATGTTAAAGCAAAGGCTTCAATCAGGGTTCTGAAATCTACCGAGTAGGGTCTGAAGCCTACCTGGGCTAAACACAAATTAAAAAGGATGCAAAGTAAGCGAATATTTTATTTTTCATGTTTCCAGCACTCAAAGAGCAAAACATTTGTCACTCCAAGCGATTGCCTGTGTTGGAAAATTCAATTTCCTCCTTAGTTTTCTGTTGCGCTAATTAGAATGACAATTTTACAACCTATTGAAAATTATGGAAGACAATATTTTTCGGTACAATTTAAATATCCTAGTAGTGTCACAAATGTTAATAAAGTATCCCATAATGGCAAATTACTGGAAAATTGAAAGCCTTATTACTCGCAACATTTTGGGTTGCAAGGATCCATGTCTGAAAAGTATTCAGAGCTTCGTTGAGGGAAGCCTGAAAGATTTTGGAACCCTGGCTGCAACATTGAGCTGCGTTAGCTAGATAGTTGTGTATTGGTTGAATATTTGTATCTCAACTGTATCTAACATAGCCAGTAACGAAGAGAGTCAATAGAGAGAGAGAGAGGTCCATTGTGATACTCGACGTAATGACTTATCGGTGTCCGAACGACAACAGAACAACAGGAATGAATGACGTCTAGTCCGAAGTCCCCTTCTTTCTCTTTCAGTTTCACGGCTATAAGCGTCCGAACAAATGCCCATCAAAGGGCCTTATAGAAACTCCTGCCTAGAATTCAATTGCAGCTCGTTTTTCAAAAGTAACGAAAATTTAGAAGCAATGCACACAACAGAACAGAACACTGTGCCTTGTGCTCAGTTCTATCTCTTCCTATGTTATGTATACAGATATTCCGTGTCTCCACAAGAGAAAAGAGGAAAGCCAAATATAAATAAAAGCACTGTCTCATGATTTGAATCATTTCTCCTACGGACATCAAGTGGAAATGAAATACTGATTTGTTTTGTTCGTATCATTAAACTTTTTCATACAAATAAATAGTTAGTTAGCTATACAAAAGAACATTTCATAGCAAATAGTGAACAGAAGATGAAGGTATCTATCTAACTAGAATTATGATTATTGTTATTAAACTATAGCTATAAACTCATTATCTGTCGTAGCCGTTATAATATCATTTAGTACTTTTGTATAAAAATCAAGACTCTTATAATGTCAATAGAAAGGATGTAATAAAGTAGAATATTTAAGTATGTCTGTCTCTGTCTGCAAAATTATTATGTCTGTTTGTGTGAAAAGATAAATAATTATCAAATCAAGAAGACTTAAATCTTGAAAGACTGGAAAGAACTGAATGTAAAATCCAAAGTAATAATTACTTCGTTGTAATATGTTTTATAAGAATCTGCAGATATATACTGATATCTGTGGATAAAACTATAGATATGAGATTCGAGAACCATTATCAACAACGGGTTGGATAACGTTTGTTTTGTTACTGCGTAAGTAGTGGTAAAAAGAAACAACTTGGAGTGGAGTAGGTAGGGTAAGTTAAGGCTTAAGTATATTGCATTGTAGTACATAAAAGGAAGTTCTCTATATTATATCCTATAGTACAGTCCATGACCTGAAATGAAGAAGTATACTATAGGTACGTCTTGAACTATCGACCTAGGCCAGGAACTCAATTTTCTATTTAATGTGCAAGGGAACAGAGATTTATCTTGTTTCAAATCCAACTTACAGATACTTAGACGAAGGATAAGTATTTTACTTAAGTACGTTCACCTACTATTCATTTCCTATGCAGAATACAAATTCGAAGCTGCCAATTGTTTCCTTTTATTTTTCCAAGTACTTATATAAGTTGAATATTTTATTATGTCTACATATGTATCACTATATCTTTGCATAACTCTCCCTAACTTGTAATTTTAATCAGTTCATTTGACTACGTAGATAGTATTTAATCTTTACTTATATGGAAATATAAGGATAATTTCCAACAGTCTAGGACAACGTTTCATGTAGTAACTCTGGCAAACATGTCCATCTTAACACAACAGTTAACGAATTTTTTATTAAGCCCTTTTTATGCTAGCCAAACAGCTTACTGAAAAATAGCGCGCTGCCAAAACGAATTAGCTCAGATTATATAATATACTTAGTCCATACATAATTTGCCGAATCATATATAAAATCTGTTTAATGTAGCAAACTCATTAATCAACGAAAAACTGATAAAATGGATCAAAAACAGACACTTGTCAAATAATTCTAAGGAAACTTTTTCAATTCCATGTCTATAACTGCCACCGTAATACCATTTGTGGCAAAATCCTAACAAATCTAATTAATAGCCCAGGATGTTTATATTTATTTATTGAATTTTAAAGCAATTAGGCGTCTAATGTGGGTAATGTATATTAGAACATGGCAGATGTGTTTGGGGCACTGATAGGCAATTATATTATGTATACTACCTATGTAACCATAAGTAATTTAGGTTATCCAACTAATTACATGTTCTAAAAAGTAAATATATACATATTATTTACTAATCGTGTACCAATTAAAGTGTTGTAACAGATGATACTTTATACACCCCTACTGCATCTAATGTTTCACATTAACATGTACAAAACAAAACATGTAAATAAAATGGTTCATGGATATTTTTAATGAATGCTCTGTAATTGTATGAAATCTCTCTCGAAAGTTGTTTTCCAGTAGTGTTTGTATTGTAAAGAACTGTAATATAATATTCTTAATACGTACCTTCAACCTAGTTATAAGAATTCATTGAATTGGATAATGGTTGATAGTATAGCTGTATTTCTGCTGTAGGATTATTGTATCTGTAGGATTATAAATATATCAATTGTAATGTATAAATACTAATACTGATATGCTACAATTACAGGGGATCGAACCTAAAATTACTGTAATAAATTAATAGAAAGATTACATGATGGGCTACGGACAGGGAAGCTAAAGCTTTTCCCTTTATTCTTCTTTCCTACTCAATCGAATTTTTCTGTGTATTTTCTACCCCCCAGGTCGAGTTTTTTAACAATGAGAGAATCTTATTGAACATACCTACCTAATAATATTTGAGGAACTTGATTAGGTTCATAAATAGCATGCTATAGGAAGATTCTCTAGGAAATCTAGCTTTGAAAGGATTATATTACATATATAAATAATAAGTAGGATAGTAAAACAGTGAAGAGTGATAATAAAATTTTCACGTGTGCTTCTCACATACAGAGATTGTTGACAAACGGCTGTCAAGCGAAATGTGTCTCGTCTCAAGTTGTTTTCAGTGAAGCCATTGATCACGTTCATGAAAATACAACTGTGTGGTGATCGTGATGCTATCTCATTGTCAGATTTAGTCATCCCCACAAACACTATCCTTCCAAATAAAATAAAATTGTAGTTTTGGAAGAGTTGCCAAAAAATGAGAAAAATCTTCTGAGAGTGTAAATATACTAGAATGTAAGTAAAAGGAATGAGATTGGCACTGAACTGAACTGACTGAGTGACTTTACTCATCTTGGCTGACATCATCCATATCTTTCCAAAAACTGTCATATCCTAATTTTGAATTTGAATTGGAGGTTCTCTTTCCATCGGTGTGTGTGTTGGTGTTCCCTATCCAGCCCAGTGCAAATGCAACGTTCCGGTCAGATCAGAGCCGCAGTCACATTCCAAATCCATCTTCCTTCGCATATTTAACATGACTATGACATAGGAATAGGAAGAACGGCACACACAGTACATACTACATACTACATACTCCAGCTACGTGGACGGAGGAGAGAAAGCTGAGTATTGCGTTGCATACAAATACTAAGATATTATTCGAAAACTAGCACATATAAAATAAATTCAGTCAACTGTAGAAAATGTGAGTGATTCAAGTAAGTAAAAATCTAAGGGATTCCTTTGTAAACAAAGCCGCCTAGACTCTTTTACTTAACTAACACATGTATATCTGTGAGTAAAGTGAAGTAGTAATGTAATATAATGTAATGCTGGACTGGAATAGTTCTCTGAGTGTGCCTTTCCTATATTTCTCCATTCTACATACTATTGCCTAACAATAACTTCGTTTTGGCTTTGGCTTCTTTACCATACTATTATATTATACCATAAACTAAACGCTGTCTCTTACGTATATGGTATAGTCACATAATATGTGTACCTTAGCTTTGTATGTAGTATGTATGTGGAATGGAAAAAGACTTCACGTGAATTTTAAGAAGATTCTTATTGATATTCTTCTCTCTTTCTCTTCCTTTCGTCGTTCAGTTCAGTTCAGTTGAGATGAGTTGAGCTGTAAGCTCTTGTGCCCTATGCAAGTAAGTAAGTATGTAGCTCCTACTGATATCCGTTCCCCTTCCTTGCTACACTACAATGATTTTACTTATACTTACTATGGAGTAAGTTGAGAAAAGACTCTTTAGAATATATGCACTACTATGAACTATGTGCACCACATTTATCCAAAACAATTTTCTATTACAAGACTGTTACATGGAATTACACATTAAACTCCGTCTTGTCTACTATCCGTATATGGGATTCAATGACGAACAGAACACAACAGAAAAGAACAGAACACAACCAAATTTCACTTTGGAGTCCTGTAAAATGATCCCAGACTTTGGTTCCTCCAGCTCAGTTCACTTCAGATGAACTCACGTCTATAGTGTACACTAAATCTCCTTCTTTATCTAGTAAGCAAATATTACTAATAAAGTGAGGACATACCTACACTATACTTATTACGCAAACAAAACATTTTACACAACATGAGCAGTATACTTA
>JAQFYC010005200.1:0-15033 GCA_034694165.1 Tomocerus mixtus
TATAAACATGGATTAGATTTCAAAAATTCTAATGCACAAATGCCAAATCCAATTCTATTGCAGAATCTGACACTATACATTATAAATCTAATGCAATTGCTCATTCTAATGCTCTTTCTAATGCGTTTTCGTACAGTATACTCACACCTTTACCAACACACATATTTACTCACAGTATACTACTGGTTAAGTGCATACATTTCGAATTATATAAAATGAACCAGGGGATTTACTTACTTCTGTAATGTGGGGGAAAAGACGGCAGATATGTGTCGTATTTTAATAATTACTTTCATTTAGTTATTTCTGTAGGAATATGTAAAACTATTTTATTTTCCCAATAGAACTGAAAAGAACAAGTGCTCCAGTAGAAAATGATGGTTCTACGATGGAGTTTAATCATTTTGAAGTGCAATGCAGTCCATTAGACGAATATTCTTCCCAAAGAGGAAATAATTTGGGTAATTGTAACAGCTAACTAATTAAAACCTTTACACGGACACTTATTTTGAGAGACTTTGTTGATGCTTTATTTCTGTTTTTAGATTGCACATGGGACGACGGCTTGAATATTAAAAGTGAACCTGAAATTTTAATTTTACCCAAAATCGAAAATAATTGGGAAAACGTTGACATTGACAGTAATTCTAACACAGAGAATTATGAAGCCAGTGCTGAATTTATAACAGGAGATTTGGATTTTCCATCCGGGACTAATTGCGGTACTGATTCTTCAACTACAGTCACGGTCAACTCTATTCCTAAGTACAAATTATCAAAATTGAAAAGACTGGCAGGAAAACATCAAAGAAATCCCACCGGTGAAATGTGTGTTTTTTGCGATATTTGCGGGAAAGGATTTAGGAACTCTAGTACTCTTAATTATCATCTTAGCACTCACACTGGAGAAAAGCCATATAAATGCGACACTTGTGGGTTAGAATTTTCCAGATTGGATAATTTAAAGACACATAATCGCAGTCACACTAGGGATAAGCCTTTTAAATGTGACATTTGTGAGAAAGGATTTTTCTATTCCGCTTGTTTAAAAAAGCACAAAAAGACGCACCCTGTCGATAAGCCTTTTAAATGTGGCATTTGTGGGATAGGATTTTTCTATTCCACTTGTTTAAAAAAGCACAAAAAGACGCACCGTGGCCGTGGGGAGAAGCCTTTCAGGTGTGAGATTTGTGGGAAAGGATTTCTCTATTCCGCTTGTTTAAAAAAGCACAAAGAGACGCACGCTAGGGAGAAAGCTTTCAAGTGTGAGATTTGTGAGCAATGCTTTTCTAAATCTCATATTCTGATAAAGCATCGTCAGAGTCACAACGCAGAAAGAAAGAAACAAATGCGAACGAAATATAAATGCGACACTTGCGAGCAATGCTTTTCTAAATCTCATAGTCTGATAAAGCATCGTCAGGGTCACAGCGCAAAAAGAAAGAAAGACAGGCGAGCGATGTATAAATGCGACACTTGTGGGAAAGGCTTTACCCAACATCATAATTTGAAGTATCACATATTGGCCCATTCAAAGAGGACGAACACAGCTCCCAATACTACAATGGCCACATCAGCTTTGGAAACTCCGAAGGAGGAGTGTATATTGAAATAGGAACCGGGCATTATATATTTAATACTGATTTCATTGCCTGTAAATATGTAAACTTGTCCCTTGAGTAAAGCTGAACTAAAATTACAATTATAAATACTGGTTCGCATATTTGTATAGTACAAATACTTTAGTGCAGGTGGATATCACAGTTAATTGACAATAGTTACCACTACTCCACATTAATAAAATTGGTTTAGCTGAGTTTTTTAACATTTGTTGAGAACTGTATATGAATGTAGGTTTACATGCACTTAGCTTACATTACATAGATGCAGTCAGTTACAATTTACAGATCAATGCAGTACACATTAGCGTAAAATACATAAAGCAAAATTGAAACATAGACTCACAATATATCAGCTAACTATGTAACACAAACTTTTACTTAAAGCTGCGTTCAGCCACATCCTCATACAGAATTTGTACATAAGCTACATTCACGCATAGGCTTGCATAACTTTATAAATGAAAATACACTCAAGAACTGACTCCACATCATTTATACCTAAATTCAGTCAAAAGCAATGCAAGCTCACATAAATTTCTACCTAAAGCTACATACAGTGCCACAGCTAGCTGGCTTGTATGAGTTTAAACATTAAGATACCCACACGAATGCTTGCCTTCATAGGTTTATATACAGAGAGCTATGCATAGAACTACTAGCTCACAAATTGGTACAAAACTATGAACACAGCACTGAAATGCTTGCATTGCATTGCGGGTTTACAAGTACAGTACATAAAACAATACATACAACTAACTGCTAGGATGCATACATTTGTAAGTTAAGTTGCATGCATAGTATATATAATGCAAACTAATAGAGCTACATATAATATGCTCAGATATGCGGATACGTATGCAAACAATACGGCTCTTGTGTAAGTCTATCTCTATGTGAACTCGCATGTAGCATTTCCTTTGTGCAAGCAAAATGATATGCTGTGTAAGTAAGTATTACCGTGTACGTTACATACAACTTTTGTCCATATGTGGGATTTATCAGCCAGAATTGTAAAGCTAGGTATATCTAAACTTAAATAGAGCTAAAATAGTCAAAATAATATTTATTCTTAGCAGTGCTAATAGTGTTTAACTCATCGCGTTTTAGAAAATGTAAGCCCTAAGTAAACTGTCATTTTAGATAAGGTAAGTAGGTGGCTATCAATTCAATTGTGAAAATACTATTGAAATTAACCAAACTATTACATAATATCGACATAAGCGATGTAGACAATAAATAGTCGTAATGTTATACTTGTATTTACGTTAAAACATTCATATTGTATTTGTCCATATTCTTAATAGTCCATATCTTGAATATTTACATTCTACAAACATAAAATCCTAAACTGTAATAAATTTTTGAGTTCTAGATTAAGCAAGTACTACGCATTCTATTAACTAAAATACGTTAAGATTTAATGTGTATTTCAGCAAGGTAAGTAAACAACTGAAAAGATGATCTGATAATCACGTAAGTGTATGTAAGGACATTCGTAATGCTATGTCCTATTTCCAAAATACTTTTTGCAGATATGGTTTACGTAACTGAATGACTAACTATTCGTGCATAATCTTTTGTATTCATTAACCTAACACCTCAGCAAAAGCAAGCAGGCCAAATAAAACACTTTAATATTATAAGTTTATGAGGCAAAATCAAACATTTAACTCACGATTAATACTCATAGAGCTGCATAGCAATCTCACATAAGTTCTTGTACGTACCAACAAAAATTAAATACTTACGTCTATATTCTCTATATATGTGAAGTTGCATTCAAACACGTTTGCACAAAATCTGTACATAAAACAGCATTCAAGCATAGGCTCACAATAAATTGCATACGCTCTAAGGTATAATAAATGGAGAACCCTTACCTTATGTACAGTTTATACAAAACTGCACATAGGTTTGTACATAGAGCAATCTTACCGACAGGCTTCAGACAAAACTGTCCAGAGGAACCTTAGACTACACATAAAGTTCTTACATAAAGCTACCCGCAGCGTACGATGTGCACAAATTGACATCCCAAGTACAGCAATACCGCATTTAAGTGCGCAAACTATACATTATGTTACATACAGCTATCCGATTACATATCTTAACATTAAACATGGTTAAAGCGAAAGGCATATAAGTTTGTGGCCACTTTAACTGTGTCACTTAAGTATCTTACATCCTATTACTCTTGTGCCTTTACTGAATTAAGTATACCGTACTTTTGTTAACTCTCTTCAGTGATGCAATTTTTTGCACAAGAAAACTGCTAATAGTACTTTACGCAATGAGGCAATTCAGGCATGCCAAAATTGTGCCCATGACAATGAAATTCCCAAATGTCACCTGCAATGTTACTGCAATTATTGCACATTACAATATACCTTTCTAATTACTTATTACCAAAAATTGAACTTAGAATAAATTAAAATTACTCTGAATTTGGTTTCATATACGTACTTGATTTTGAAAATAGTATAACCATATTTTATTGCTCAAAATTAAAATGCTACTAGGGATTCCTATAAGAAGATCTACCATGGGCGATGGCCCTGATGTGTGTAATAATAACAATAACGACAAGATCGAGCGACTGAAAGGAGAAGTTCCTGCAGTAGAATTTCCATTGTACGACCAAGAAATATATTTTAATCAGGTTACTGCTGGTAGAATATTTCCCCAGCCTCCCCCTCAACTTAGAGCTGCACCTGCACCAAATTGGCTTCTTGCGTCAGCAAAAACCCCAATGTTGGCTGATCCATGTCCATTTGGAACATGTAATCAAAAATTCATGAAAACGAAATCTTAAGTATAGTACATACATAACATGACATAGCGTAGCCCTAGTGCATAATTATATGCAGATATGCTTTCACTTGTTAGAATAATGTTTTCATTAAATAAAATTGAACGTTTTAGCCAGTTTGAAACATTACCAGACATTTTTGGGATTGAAGATACTCCAGGATAGTAAATATGTTTTGGCAAAGCAGCCCTGCGAAGGAAACCGATATAACAAGAAAATGTATATGAAATATACTTACGAGATTCTTTCGCCAAGTGGATCCTTAATATTTTGCAAAACAGAGGCGATGAATTCTATCCAGCAGTTTATGTCTTGCGGATTATCTTCCTATTCACGACCTTATATTGCTAAACTGATTGATGCTTGGGCCACGAGAACATTAACAATAAAACAGAATATTGAAAAATCTTATATATTTCCCAAAGCTTATAATGACGGCTGTCTGGGGTCTATACTGAAGTGCTTCTCCATTGACGAAATAGTAATAAATCTATATAATATGATAAAATCTGGGAATAATGGGAATCAGACTGGGTATAATGGGAATGGTGATGCCATTAAAAATGTACTTTTTAGGAATACCTGATAACCCTGGAAAGCGGATACATAATTGGAACGGTTCGACGGGCCAAGAAGAAGTCCAAGCGTGCTCCAAGATTTTACATCAGAAATGAACAAGATTCGATGACTATCATTGCAGTTGGAAAACGCAATCTGGGCAAAAATACAATGCCATCAGTAGTGAATGATAGCCGAGCGTGGTTCAAAAGTCATTATTCCTTCACGTTTCACCAGCTGGAATGCTATGATCGCTATTGCCAATTTCATTATTTAGGCAGCGCGACAAAATTGGTGGACAAATTAACTAAAACTCAGCTCAGGGATGCAAATCGCTATATTTTTAAGCTCGAATATGCAAAAGATGTGGACATCATTACGAAACTACTGTTGCTTGGAACATGCTTTGTCATTGTAAGTTTACACTTATTAGTATAAGCCTTATAATTAAAAATTTTGCACCCCTAAATGTTTTTGTCGTAAAGTATCCGGGCAATATCCGGTTCGGGAACAATTTCCCGTTCCGATGATGGTAATTTTGACGGTATAGGGGAGATTACGGAGATAGGGTCAGGCCAAAGAAAGAGAAATTGCAAATGGGTCACTGTAGAAGGGAAAGGACACAAAATCAGGTAGGGAAGTGATACAAAAACTAAGGACAACATGACTATAGACTACTAAGGGCACCTTGTCTTATGAGAATATTGCTCCTGTATCTTGCAGGTTTTGGATTAGGCAAAGTAAAATTTTACCGTTAGCCACATTAGTTAAGCACATTGCATTGGGAGAATTGGGACATTGTTTCTAAGTAGCTGGTCTTCCTCAATCCCCCTGTGTGGCATGTTGTCCAAAAGCAACCCTGTGTGCATTTGAAAGTGTTGTTAAAGTTAAATATTGTGACTTTTTTTTCTATAGGATTACGATTACTGGCGTTCTGAAAAATAAAAATTGTACCAATTTGAGGAACTAAAAACAAAAAGTATACACAAATTCGTGCGTGGCGGATTTTCCGAGTTCCCATACATATGCATATGCAATTAGAAAACAGAATATTATTATTATCCAACAAAACTATCTCCAAATAAAGTCTAGCTAACTAGCTACTAATATGAAAACGTTGAATTGGAAGTTGGAAAATGAAAATTAATAAAGTTATGACAGTGAGACATTCTGTAAAAGTACTTATTTTAGCTATGGAATGGATATCATTTTATTTTGCTATTGTATTATTTTATTTTTCAAGTAGAAAGTTGTCTATATAAGTGCTATACCCCATACCCTATGTCTATTATAATGCTAGTATATAAATTGATGTGTATTTCAAAATTGAATCTTGAAATCTTATAAAAGTACCAGGTCAGCAGCAGGTCAGCTTTATCGAGTAGCCGAGTAGCGAGACTGAAAATGAAGTTAGAACATCACTTTGATAATGTTAAAAAATTATTTGCTGCGGATACTCATATGAGATTCTTTATTTAAATAATCAGAAAGCTTCATCTCAAAATGGCAATTTCCTTATGGGAATTTACATGTGGAAATTGAATTAAAATTACAGTTCAGCTAAAATTACATAATTTTAGGTGAACACTCAATGTCACATGCCTTGCAATTATATTATCTGCTTACTAATAATTAAAGATGGTAGTATTGGAGTACTTCTGAAGAATAAATACTAGATCTGTCCACGAGTTATTTCTAAAGAGCTGGAGTAAAAGCAACACATAGTTGTAATTTCCCTACAACTACCTCATTGCGTTTTAGCTATGACTAACGACTGCTGAAGATAGCAGGAAGAATCAATCATTCCAACGGATCCTGTATTACAATCATTACATACTCTCGTTCTGCAAATCAGAAAATAGCATTTCATAATAATTTTTATTCGAGGAAGAAAACAGGTACACATATTATAAAATATATGTTTACTGTTTACCTGGACATACAATAACTTCATGTTTACTTGTTCTCAGTCGAATGAATGTCAGATCATTATTTGCATCCAACTCTTTTACTACCATCCGAGATTTGTCCACTAATTGGCGAACGAGGCCAGCATATTGCACCGTAAGGGTATTGTCAAGAGTAGACTTTATCGGAATTGCTGATTCAAACAAATAAATATACAAATAATGTTAAATAGTTTAGTTAAAGTCAAGAAGAATATTGCGATGCATTACTACGCATTTTATAGATATAATTAAAAATGTTTGGTATAATTCTGTTATGCTACATATTTAGTTAGTCGAACCATCTTGGTTGATAACAATGATGCCCGCAACTCCTTTATGTGCCAGAATCCGTCTCATGCATTCCTCTATTTCGTTGGACTGAAAATATACAAATAAAGCACAGTAACATTTTTGTAATGTATGCTTCACAGTTCAATTTAGTAGTATTAGCTTACATAATATTGTCAGCTACTAATTCAAAGGTAAGTAAGTTACTGTAAAAACCTATTATAATAGTATAAGCTTTAGTATGCATTTCATATTTTGAAATATTTTGTAATATCTGTACTTACATATACATAATATTACTATTTATTAGATAAGATCTCTTCTAGTGTATGCATAATGGCATTGTGTATGTTTGTAGTTGTATGCATTAAGTTCTTATATGGTTTGCATCGTATCATTAAATCGACCAGAAAAGAAACGCTGTTACTTTACTAACCATTTTGTACAAAGAATCCTCTGCTGATAAATCTTCTTCTCGTTCTGTAAAATGAAATGAGACAAAATTGCAATGAAATTGCTACTATAGTAACTTTTATAATATCAATAAGCTTGCAACACAATCCCAAGTGATGGCAATGTTAAAAGTATGGTCAGATGAAATTCGTTCAAATCCGAATCGCGTAGTCGTTCGATTCGTAAATTTTAGGTGTAATTACTCGAAATCTCGAGGATTTTTCAGTTCACAGACCCACACAGCAATTTATAAAATATTTCGGCAACAATAAGTCTTTTATTGTTTACGTAAATGTTGTAGTAAAGACTTGTGAGACAAGAGGACGAAGCTAGAAGACTAGTTGGTAAGTTGTATTGCAAATAAGAATAAGAATAAGCTGTAAGATAAGATATAGCTACACCATTATGAATATGAATTCACATTATAGGCTTAACAAAGCCAAGTCTCATGCAGAAGCAGAGTACAATACTTTGTTTCATAATATTTCATTCTTTCATGCCTGTATACCTAAATGGTATATTGAATACGATATTTATGCTGATAATATGACACAGTCATGCTATGTTCTACATTCTCTTAGACTCTTTCTGATTCCAACACTCTCGTGCAGTAGTGTAGTGAAGAAAGCAAAATATTAAATCCATTAGTTTATAACACAAGAGGAACTGGATAGTCATAAAGGAGGTTCAAGAACATTATTGATCATGTTTATGCTACTATGTATTGGGTTCCTATTCCTATCCACAAATTGCTCTATTTAATACCATTGTATCTGCCAATGCGGTAATTGTATAAGGTTATGTATATTTTATTCCCTGCAGAATGTTTGTTCGATAAAAAACATCCTGAGAAAACATTTCTGCTATAAATAGCAACATTATTGATATTATACTTCCTATGAATTTATTGCATGGTATGATCATTCAAGAAATGAAAGCCAATTGATCAGAAACCTCAAAATTGATCCCAAAATGCCCCAACACAATAGAGCCGCCATAATATTAGTATATTATTAGCCCTTCGTTATTTCCTGGGCTTCGACGAGGCATAAGGATGTATCTAAAGGCTATAGGAATAGAAAGATACATGATAATGATGATTATGTCGTAGGACACAGTCCGTAAAGGTTTCAGTCGTACCCCGACAGGATTAATTAGCAGCCCATATAAAACATATAAAATATATAACCCTTTGTTTGTTTTCAGGACTCGTCATATACAGATTCTGTAAGGGTGCAAAGAATTGAGAAAACGATGTTATTACTTGGACTTTGCTGGTATTTCCAGCCTAGCTTGTATCCCCTATTCGCCTTCTTACTTTTTGAATTGATCATCAAAAGTCTCATTGTTATGAGCCAGGTAATTGCTATATACTTTGCATTGTATGAATTCTAACACGAATTGCAAGATCAAGATCATGATGAAATGAAACATACTAACATAACATTTACATACCGATTAGCCTGTCTAAACTATATTGATTACACATTAAAAGTTCTTTTGTACCAGAATTCTAAGATTTTGGACACAGAACGAGTACCTGACCAATTGCAAAACAAATTCAATCGTACTACATTTGAAAAGTCGAGAAGATATTGCCAGGAAAAGTGTAGATTAGAATTGACATTGGTATTTACTGAACAAGTGTGGAAATCGGTTAGTTAAATATATTTACAATTTACAACAGAAGACAAAATTATGGAGACAGGGATACATAATGTATAATATTTTTACATTTCTTTCTTAGATTAAGATCTCAATTGGATGTATTCTATTCGATTTTACATTTACCAAACTATTTTCTGGAGTAAAACCAATGAATGATATTTTGTATCTTCACTGGCCAACAATTGAATTATTTTGTGTCACTGCAACCTTTACTTTGGTGGAGCAAATATTTAATCTTCACAAAAGGGCTTTGACTTTTATAGTGGACAATCATCATGGCGTCAATACACCATACAGTGAAGGACTGGCTTTAAACTTCTTGCTTATTCTCGGATACTCTGTTGTGAAAAACGCTTTATTGGTTTCCATCTTTATTGAAATCACTGCAACAAGTTAGTACACTAAGAATGACAACAATTAAGAAAAGTTTGTAATGATAACTAAGCAATCGTATTTTGGCATTTTATTCTGTTTGCAGTCTTCGATGTCACAGGACTTCCATTTATTGCTCTATATTTCGGCTATTGGTTTACATTCACTGGATTCAAATGCTTGTTGGAATGGTCAATGGGCAACCGGATACTGTCGCATGACAAATTAATCCCTATTTCGGAAGCTGGAGGAGCTTTGCCAAAATTCATAAAACTTGTTGCCAAATCAGTCGACTTTTGTGAGGACAACATTTTAGTTTCGGACAATTCATGGAGAACAACAAAACAGAAGATTTATCTACGAGGTCTAGTTTCTCCCAAAATTATTATCGATCGTAATCTCTTGATGAAATACGAAAATGTAAAGTTCTCGTTACTTTATAAGCAATTTTTGCATAATTTTGACATTGGTATTATTTCTTTGTAAATAGTATTTTAGAATGCATGCTTCTAAATTATGCATTTTGTAGGTTTTCAATCCCCCTATTGTAACAGTCGAGCCAACAACGGAAATTGTAGAAAACGCTGTAAATGAAAACGATAACCAAAACCTAAACGAGGTTGAAAACGAGAGAGAAATGAACGATGGTAGTGAGATGTTGTCGCTAATTACAAGACAATTGGCTCGTTGGAAATTTAATGACGCGTGGGCTTTGGAAAATTTCGACTTTGGATTCTCCTTTCTTCGTTGTCTGCTTTTGGCCTATCTTGTACACCCTGACACCCTGGACATATTAGCCAACTTTTGTGCTGTTGAAGAGTACCATGTTTCTGGATTTTTCTTGTCGCTACTAATGCTACTTGATTGGGTTTGTCATGAATTAAGATTGAAAAAGTTTTCTAAGGTATACATAATAATTTTGCCACATTTTCATAGATATTTTCTATTGAATTCAATGTAGACGCAAGATTACGCCAAAAATGAAATAAAAAGACGTCAGGAGCTTTCTGCAGATAGATTTGTCGTAAAGGCAGGTTATGCTGATGACCTTAAGACTGCCTTAATTGCAATGTACGAAAATAATCTGGAATTTCCTTTGATGCACAAAATTTACGAAACGAACTGTCCCCGTAATTCTTTGCTATCTCGTTTGGAATCTATTGATGAAGAAGCAGCTAAGACTCCTTTGTGCACTGACAACGATCCTTTATCAAAAATATTTATTTTTGCTGTGAAAAATTAACTTTTTATATACATAATTACATAATCGTAAAAATAGATCCCTTATGAATACAGAAAAACATTTATACACATAAATAGCAATTGCTAAAAATTCAAAATTTTATTGTAAGATACTTTCTTCAGTATCTTCAGTATCTTACAATAAACAGTAAAAAGTTTTAAGTTTTACCTTACACTTTTACCGTAACTATAAAGCTATAAAAGGGTACTAAAAGTAGTTTTACTTTGTAAAATGCTGCAATGATATTTGAACAGGAAATAAATCGAATTCGACAATCTTTACTCTCAATCAACGGTATTGTTGCTATGTATTTGTAATATGTGCAGAATATTCTTATTTACAAATACTTCTAGAAATAATTATGGAATATTACATTTTACGTAAAAAATACATCAAAAACATTCAACCTTATTTATATCGACATTTTTACTAAGTCTGCATAAAATTGTAAATGTAAAAATGTAATTATCCAATTGATTAAATTAGCATATTTGGCGGAACATTTAGCTAAAGTATATTCACCATTCATCCATGTAGTACACTTAGTAATAATGGGATTAGAATGGCTGTCACAAACTCGAGTGTATTGGCTTCTAGTCATAGGTCTATTTGTAGAATTCTGTTTTGAACTGTACTTGTGCTTTAGACAGGTAAGTGTGAATTATTACCATAAATTATTTTTATATTCTAATTTCTAAAATCTCAAATGTGTATTCACGAAAAATCTCTTTCTATTTCTTAGTAGCATCGTGTAATAAAATCAGCACAGTTAGGAAATTTAAGCAATGAAATAAGAAAATACTTTCCTCTAACAACATTCTCAAGAGCAAGAGAATATGCATTATGGACAAATAAATTCAACGTGACCTGCATTTGCCATAGGCTTGTGAAATTACTTGTAATTATATAATATAATTCGTTCACATCAGTTTCTAATCCCAATTTGAAAATTTTCTACTGAAAATTGAAACACAATTGAAAATGCTCTATAAAACCAAAGCTATATTTTCTGCAAATTCTTTGCGTCAGAATTATAGTTCTGCTTAATCTGATTCGAGATCATTTTGGATTTAATTTTTAAATACCGCTAGCAGTGGTCCAAAAATTGAAACGAAAATTGTATGCATTTTCAGTGGAAAAAGCTTAAAAAGCAACTGTCCATTTGAATTCATCTATGCAATATGTAGAATGATTTGTTGTGTATGTAAATTATATTTTTGACAGGCTGTTCTTTATTATGGCGGTTACTATTGGGCATGGAAAGAATCCCGATATATACTAGAGTACTTACAGATATGGCCAGATAATTGGGATGAGGATATCGGTCGGAGTATTATCTTCACTATAATTGAGTTAGTCTTTACCCAAATATCCCAGCTACCTATTTCAATATACAATACATTTTGGCTCGAAGAAGCATTTGGGTTTAACAATCGAACAAAGCTGCTTTATATCACTGATAAAGTATCGTGCTTCCTCATCAATGTTATAATAAGATGCCCGTGCGTTGCGTTTGCTGTTTGGATTGCAAAGGTAACTTGGAAAACGTATTATGGTTTTAGTAAGAGTGATTTCCTGCTTACAGATCTAAATATTTAAAGTTGTATTTAAATTATATTACCATAAATGAAAGAATGTTGAGTAATATTTTAATATGAATATTCTAGGTCGCAGGCGGTCTTATGCTAGTATTAGGCCTATGGAGCTTTACAATGATAATTTTAGTTGTTTTGTCTTATGGCTATCCTGTATTCATAGCTCCTTTGTACAATGATTACACTCCCCTGAGAGCGGGGGCCCTAAGAACAAGTATAGAAGAACTAGCAACTCGAGTTGGATTTCCTATCGTCGATATTTTCGTTGTGGATGGAACAAAACGCTCTGGGCATTCCAATGCTTACTATATTGGCTCCTTTGCAAAGAAAAAAATTGTCATATCAGATTCTTTGATACAGGGCTACGTAAGATTCTTCATTAACGATAATAATTATATATACTATAGTAAATATTAAATATTGTGAAAAACATAATGTCTTTTCCTCATACATGTTTATGCAAACGTAGATAACTCATCAAAACCAAACAGATGACTATACCGAGAAGGGTCTAAAAGATGACGAAGTTGTAGCGGTCATTGCCCATGAACTGGGACACTGGTATAGATTGCATACGCTCAAGGGCATCATAATAGCACAGTTTGAAATTTTATTAGCCTTCGGAACATTCGCTCTTTTACATCATCATACACCGATTTATCAAGCTTTTGGCTTTCCCAACGGAATCAAGCCTATATGGCCTGGATTCAAAATTATTCTTTGGTATCTCCTTCTTCTTGTTATTCAGGTATTTATATTATTGCTTTAATGATATGCTTAGAAAATTTCTCAGAATTATTCACTTTTCAAGAGACAAACCTCGAAAAATGAAAATATTGAAACTATTTATTTCAATTTTTCACTTGCTAACTGAAATAAATATCTTCTGCCTTAATTTTATTCAATTCCAAAGAATTATTATACTTTCCAGAGAAATATTTCGCTTGACACGTAAAATTCTTCGTGTACATGTATAAATTAAAACAATAATGTTATCATAGAAGTAAAGCTATCATCCCTAGATAAACAGTAATAGAAATAAAATGGAGATTAGGTAGTGTAATTCTCTATATGTATATTGTACCTGAACCTTTATTATATCCGTGTTTTTTTCCTATAGCCCTTAGATACATTTATGAATCAACGGACACAAGGATTTGAATACGAAGCTGATAACTTTGCAGTTGAACACGGCTATGGTGTTCACCTTAAGTCAGCTATAATTAAAATGTTTGAAGACAACTTAGCATTTCCATACAGAGATAGTCTCTATTCAGCATGCAGAGACTCCCATCCTTCTTTGTTGAATAGATTGCATGCTATTGAAGAGGACATATCCAGGAATAGACACAGGACAGATTAGTAGCATTTACATGAATAAAAGTATCAGATTTTGTATGCAGAAATAAATTCCTGCAGTTGCGGTTATCTCGCACAAAGCGTTGGAGAACGAAGGGAAAATAAACGAGTCCGTGTTCCAAACGGAAATATAGAAACTTCTTTTAATACCATATTTATTGTTGGCCAATTCTACTAAATTCTACTAAATTAAGGAATACGTATAGATTGTTCGTATTATAGTTAAGGGAACCTAGTTTTAGGGACAGGAATATCTTTAACTCACTTTGCAAGCATAATAATATCTGTTGTCCTCGTTATTTTCACTTAATAGACAAAGTTAGTATTGACACTTAAATGGCATCGAGAACAACTCCATCAAGAGCTAAAAGTAAATTAAGAACAAGAAGACAGAGATGCAACTTATTTCAGAATGAATCTCGTGATTGGGCTCTCTACAACATTTGGGATGTGGACCAAGACTCAGAAGACTCCGACTCGCTTCAAGATATTTTTCACGGATATTGTTCCACAAACCGAATTAACATGAGTCCCAAAGCGTTTGAAGAGCAACTTCAAAAGACTTTTGCTCGATTTTGTGACAAGAATTTAAAGTATGATATAGCGGACCCCAATTTCACTATGGTGGTAAGTAATATGAATTTGTAGTTCTGTTTTCCAAACTTATAAAGATATTTATTACAAATTATGATCGTATGTACTATGTACTATGTAAATACGTAAGTACTACATTAGATATGTCAAATCATTTTTCTCTTTTACGTTAATTCTAGGTAAGGCTTGAAAAAGTGAACAAAAAATTAGAACACAAGGAGTTTACCGATATCCCACTCGAATTGGAGGCTAGAGAAATCAAATTTCATGCAAAAGCTTCTAGATTGACCCCAACCCCAGAAATAGGAGTGCTCTGCAGTGGTCTTTTGGCTGAAATACTCAATGGCATCATATCTCAGAATGATGTACTCATCATAAGTGGGAACTTTTCCATTTTGTCGGATCCTACAGTTACACCAGTAAAATTTCCGAATATTAGTAAACGAAGTATTGTTTTAAATGGAGGCGAAAATCCTGGACATTTGCAAATAATACGCATTCCAGTACTTAACGAAGTAAGCAT
>JAQFYC010005201.1:0-15030 GCA_034694165.1 Tomocerus mixtus
AAAAGGGTTTCGTTAAAAGACCCAGGCTACACTTACATTTCACTTTCTTCTGTTATTCAATAAGTAGCATTAGATTACATAAGCTGTAAAAGTGGAGCCTACACTTGCAGCTTATTTATATAAGTTGGACTGTTTTTGAAAATGCTATTTTTAATTTGCAATTTTTAAAAATTATTTTATTTTCTAAATGTGTATCAAAATCCATTGGTTTAATGCATTGTCCTGTGCACTGCGTACGTTTGCTGAATTGACTTGAATAATTATTTTGTAATGAATTATTTCGCGAAACCTTTTGCCTTCTCAACAGATCTTATATGTACATGTTCAATTTACCTGATTTCATGTCATACATTCGTCACCAAGTCGTATAGGAAGGACGACCGGCTGCGGCTGTATATCATCGATGTTTTCTATGAATTGTGGATCATGGAGAATGTTTCCCTAACAGTCATGTCATAATCGCCTCATATCGGACGTATATATATCCATGATGATAACGAAGGTCCGAAGTTTACAGTATAGTTTTACAAGGTTCTACTCTGCAGAATAGCGTGTCAATGCCTGAAAAGGGTTATCCTGCAGTGCCGCCGTTCTAGTTTTGCTTAATTTACAGTTTGCAAATAAATGCTAATCTTGCTATGCAAAGTTACACTGTGTACACGCATTGTTATCGATTGTTAATAAGTTAGTATTATTCACATGCAATAATATTTCTAATATTACTATATATTATTATTACTTTATATTTTGATGTGATAAGACCAGGGAGGAGAGACAAATGAAGCAGAATAGCGGTTGAGCTACATGATAACATAAGTTTGTTGCGGGCAGTTGGCTTTTAGCAGATGTATGGAAATTGAATTGCAAATTGCATGAAAGAGAAGGTGAAATGGCAGGATATCAGTTAGTAGTGTACACTGATTCCTTCTCTTATTTATTAATGTAAGCTACAGCATTATAGCAACTTCCTTCACTAATCTCAGCTTGCCTAAATATTTGCTTATACAACAGAAAAATACAGAAGATTTGGGTAGTACAATTAGTTGGATACCCGTCCTTTACCTAACACGTAGTTAAATGACTATTGCTACGTTGCCATATTATGATTACAAATATTTAAATATGTCAATTATTATATTTCTGCTACTTAGCAAAAGGTACCCTAGTAAATACTAGTAATACAATCAGTTTATTAATATGGTTGTCAATAATATTGCATACATATGGGTAAATGAGGATATCAGTATTGGGTACTATGTAAGTATTCGCAGTTTAGTGTAAATATATGGAATGTACTATGAACGATTATCTTTTATTTTACGTAATCTTTTACGTGATTCAATATGTGATATGCACCAAATTCTTACAATTAAATTGGCACCCAAATTACACGACCAGTCTTTACAAATACCAGTGTCACTTATCTGTAATAATAGTACTATATGGGAATATGTGTAAGTATGTACGTACACAACCTTTTTACTGTAAACTGACTTCAGTTAATGCTACTTACAAGCTCATATATAGTCGTTAGCTATATATGAGTTAATTAATATACGATCATTCAATGGATGTCAAGTGTAAACGACAGGTACTTTGCGTCCTTTGTCGCATCGATAAACTGGTAATGATCAAAGTGGGTCATTTAGCATTATAAGTTAAGGTACAGTGGCACAAATCAGATGATTATTGACACAATATAAATAAAATACACATACTAAAGTAATATACGCATTTATATGAATATTAATACAGTTCCACGTTCCAGTATAACCTTTATTTCAACATACTACATATTGTTACGAAAAGATCATGAAATAAATATCTTATCTATTTGTTTCGCCCCAATTTCAATTGTCTATGAAATGTATTCACTTTATTTTTATTGCCCAGTATTTTCGTATTCGTATTGTACATATCTGTACATTACATTGTACCGTTTCTACTACTAATTTGAAACTTAATGTATTAAACAGGGAATTAATGAATGATGTAAATCAAATTCCCTTCAGAAATTCGCACCCTAAATCGGATTTATGTATAACTCATGAACAGGACACAGCGTAGAAAAACGAAATTAGTGTAATTTTAAACCCCATTACCAGTGCTTTCGATTGATACACATTGGTACCAGGTTATAAGGGGATACAAAAGTTGATTTTTTGTAAGTACCATTAAACCTAATGCGGTACATAGCAACTTGTCTCATTAGTCTCATCCTCGATCTTCGTAATCTCATCTCATCTCTGCTTGTCTCATTTATGTAAAAATGTACTGTACCATCTCATCGTAGCGAAGAATTGGCCTATATACAGCCACAAACACTTATGAATTCACACCTACTGTTTAGGATTAGCGCCTTTGAGCACGAGGAAAGCTCACCAAATACGAAAATATTGCATGATGAAAGTTTAGTCATTTTAGTTATTGCCATTTACTATTCGGAATTCGGAGTTCCTGTAATCCGGAAATTCGGAAATGGAAGAATATGCAAGAGAACCGTGGTAAGTAATTATGAAATAAATATTGCCAAAAACTAAAAAGTCCATTCTGTTGGCCATCTTTTAATGTCCACTGTTTGTTTTTATTTTCAGCCCTTGGAGGGTGGTGGACGATTGTGGTAAGTGTAATGTAAAAGTGTATTAAAATAAAATCAATTTAGAATTTTAGCATTTATTGTTCTGTTCAAGAATTTCGTTTTCGCATTTTTACTCACTTTAGTAGTATGTTTAATGTATTATGTAGTAAATATTAGTGAATAAGATCGGCTCAATGACAGTTAAAGTGTTAAATGATTTATGTATGCCTGATGAGATATTTTAATTTACTTTTTTAGGAGGTGCATTTACAATGGGTGCAATTGGAGGATCTCTGTTTCAAGCTATAAAAGGATTCCGTAATGCACCAGCAGGATTTACACATAGACTTAACGGAAGTATGACTGCAATCAAAACTAGAGCACCTATTATAGGAGGAAATTTTGCTGTTTGGGGAGGGTTATTTTCCACAATAGACTGTTCCTTGATTAAAATACGAGGGAAAGAAGACCCCTGGAATGCAATTATTAGCGGGGCTGCCACAGGGGGAATTCTTGCCGCTAGAAGTGGAGTACCTGCAATGGTGGGCAGCGCTGTGATTGGAGGTGTTCTTCTAGCTATGATAGAAGGAGTTGGCATATTATTTACCCGATTTACATCAGACCAGTTCCGGCCACTTACTCCTGTAAGCTCAGTTTAATAGTTATTTATAATTACTAGCAACCTTACTTGAAGTTGAAAAGCTTTGCTGCTCATAGCCACGAACTTTACCTGTCACCTTAATTCCTCCCTTTACGAAATTAATTTGTTCGTTTTATCCAAGGCATTGAGTTTTTATGAATAAATTGTTTAATTGCAGGAGGAACAGTACCAACAAATGATGCAGCAGCAACAAGATCCAAATTTTAGGCCTCCTCCTGGTATGGAGGGTCCGCCCTTCCAAGGGGCATAAATGTTCTATATTAGGCCAGTCTGTAACTCAAAATCTTGTATATATACATTTAAAATCTCGTACGTAACTACTAATTAGTCGAACTACCAAATGTTCCCACACATAGAGCGTTTAATTTCTTGCATTAATTAAATAAACTTTTTGTTTAATATGACATTATCATTATCTTAAGTTATTTTACTTAAAATATGGGGAAAATGACGTTCATGAATTTATAGAAAGCAATGTGTAAATAAGTATAAAAATTATTATTTTGATTTTGTGGCTTTGTATAGCATGCATGTTTTTCGTGGCAACAATCTTACCTTATAAAAGGTATCATTATTGGAAGTCTTGTATAGATATTTCTATAAATTAGGTATCAACTTTAATACATAATATCTGGAATTGGAACATCAATTTTATTAGGTGCGTATTTCATGACATTTTTCTTAAATGTGCGATGGTGATGCTGTATTTGGTGTAACTAAAAAAGCATTATGGAAACATTTACAAAGGTCTGCTGCATTCTAGATTTAGTCCATAATTTCTGAGATACATGAAAACAGCAATTTTATTTCGCTTCCGTGCATAAAATATGGAACCATTAATTTGATCTTTGATATTTGAAAAATCGTAATGTACGTCCATCCGGATAAGAAATCTCATTTTCATCATTTTAGTCATTATTTTCCATATCCAATAGTCATAGCAACAACGCCGTTCTTGCTTAATTGTAGTTTGTTGTAATAATATTATATTGTAGATAGGGATGAAGATTAGATTTTCTAGTTCTCATTCTAGTACTTGTCGTGGCCGAGCAAACAGACTATTTTCTCAAGTTTTTCCATCTTCATCTGCCGCTGCAGCAGCCGAAATCACTTCTAGTTGTACCAAATATCGTAACTACTGCCAAGTCAACTTCCGTTTTCAAGTTTTCTGCTCAAAAATGCCTAACGTGAAGTTGGTAAGCTCTGACAATGAAGAGTACACTGTGGACGTGGGGATCGCAAAGATGTCTTTGACCATAAAGACAATGCTGGAGGATCTGAATGTAGGGGGAGCCGAAAATGACGACGAGAAAATCCCCTTGCCAAATGTCCGAGGAGATATTCTTCGACGTGTCATAGACTGGGCAACCTACCATAAGGTACATTGTAAATAGTAGAAATAATAGTTACACATGAAATTAAGCCAATAATTCGTAATATGTTAGCCGTATACCGTTTGCTGATTCTGAGATTGACATTTTCTTTGCTATTTTAAAATGGTTCATTTTTGCTTATTTATCAACAGGATGACCCTCCAATCGCGGAAGAAGAGGATACCCGTGAAAAGAGAACGGACGATATTATCCAGTGGGATAAAGAATTCTTGGCGGTGGAGCAAACGATTCTTTTCGATTTGATTTTGGTTCGTAATCTTCCGCTTTCTCTTTGAAAATTTTAAACAAATGATAACCCTAAAAAAGATGGACCTACTCAATGCTATTGTAATGACAAATTATCCGTAGAATCTACTAAAATTATCAAATGACTTTCCTGGAAACATTACAATTTCATGATTTTAATTTTCAGGCTGCTAACTATTTGGACATCAAAGGACTATTGGATGTGACCTGCAAGACGGTTGCAAATATGATCAAAGGGAAAACTCCTGAAGAGATTCGCCGCACATTCAATATCAAGAATGACTTCACCCCAGCAGAAGAAGAGCAGATCCGCAAGGAAAACGAATGGTGTGAGGAGAAATGAATAATTGCAATATCTAATTGTATCTAGCAGACTACCATTGCACAAATACCAGTCCTATTACGATACACGATCCATTTCAAATTGCATGTAGTTATAAGTATTTCAAATCCTTTGCAATATAAAGTTAATTTTATGTATAATTTTCTTCATGGCCAAATAATAATAGCGTATTAGATACCGAGCCGGTGCAATAAGTGTACAATATATGTATGTTAATCCATGTTCAAAATTATTCAAATGTAGGGTTAAACTTCTACCCGCGTACCATAATATGCGTAACGGCTTTATGATTACGAGTATACCCTGCAAAGTGTAATAATTTTGGAAACTAAATAAAAGTAATATTGATATTTTGTTTATAAATAGTATTTCATGTTAATATCATTACCTAATTGTTAATATATTACGTATATTTACGACACGAGTACATATAAACATTTTTGTTTCTTGTCACTAGAAATTTCAGTAGCCAATTTTATATTAGTATTATAACATTGTAATTCATGTACCGATGGGGTTGTCACTTTGGCTCAAAAAACTCCTTTCGGGTTGTAAATTATTTTACTATCGTTAGTTAAGTGTTTATCAAAAATTGTATGCTTCTATATTTCATGTTTGGCCAAAAACACTTTTCGGTAATGGATGTTCGAATGTTCCATGTTTAAAGTGGGTAGGAACTTTACACGGAAGGAAACATTTAGGCCAATATCCATTTATGCATTTCATTGATTTATTGGCTTCTAAACCAGAGTCATGTTATTAAGGCAGGTTCATGTTCAATACTTTCCAGACATTCTAGTAGATACGTACCTACCAATACTCCTCTAGTCCCTAACAACTCAGCTTTGGTGTTTTCCTTTTCAAATATTTTGTTAAGTATAATTAAATTGTTTGCTTTTATTTATGTGTAATATATTGTGCAGGTAAGTGATACAAAAGTTATCTAGAAGATTCTTCGGAGATTTGCATATTTAATTCTGCAGAAAATAGAACTTTTGCCGATTATTCATGACCATAGCCCAATAAATCGAAGGCACCTTATTTCTGGCGAATGATGAAGTTACATAGATTCCAAGGAAAGGGTGGGCAACAAGGTCGTGTTGTTATCTGTCCAATGCTATTTATTACCAGGTGAGATAATTTTATGATTATATGAAGTATATTACAATTGCTCTGTTCGGGAGTGTGCTAGAATACATTTTTACATGCTACGGTTTTTAACTTTATTTTTAAGAAGCTGAAAGTTTACATCAACTACAAACCTTGTAGCAAACTCTCGTAGGTATGTACATGACATGAATTTAGTAATATAATAATAATTGTTGTTAATTTTTAATGTAGCCTGTACTTGTGTCTTGGATCGACAGATACACAAACGCCTCCACCTCCACCTATAAAGGACTTTGCAGATCTTAACCTCAATGAGGATTCTCTTAGAGGTAAAAATTGTAAATTCTCATATCAAAATCTTAACAACGGTACATTCATTTCGTATAAATACAGAATGCAGTGTGTAACTCACAATGTGTTTCGTGTACCTAGGTAAGTATATTATCATACCATGCTACTTTATACCTAAATTACAATGAAGTGTAGTGAAATGGTCTCACAAATCTGCAAACATGCAATATAGGCATTTTTGTCATTTGCATTGAAAATTGACATGATTTTGATGCGGTACTTAACACATTTCGTTACAGGATCACGATGGTTAGCAGAATACAAAGGTATCATCCGTGTTTTCAATGCAATCGAAATTGTCGATATTTCCAGAGTGAATGTGGAAACAATGAGCTTACGGTAATAAATTCTAATGTCTGCTCAGTATACTACGATAAGAATCTAGGATGTATAAATACTGTACAACTGCTGCCAATTGTCATTTACATTGTAGTGTCGAGTTTCATCTGAGGCAGAGATGGACAATAAAAGAGCTGGCATTCCCACAAGGATTATTCGAAGAACAACGTGATCCAAATGATACATATGTATCAGCTAATGAAAATGTGCTGCAATATGTTTGGAGTCCGGATTCGTATCTTCCGAATGCACGAGAAACAAGTAAAATAAATCAATATTTCAAAACCAACTTGCTATAAACATAGACTATAAATATATCTACCGTACTACCTAACGTATCTATATATTATCTTACATATTTTCCATTTCCTTATCATTTTCACCATTTCATGTTATCAAACTGTAATTTGCAGAAATATCCTCTGTGAGCACAACCCAATCGCTTGTAAGGATCAGATATAACAGAACTTTATACTTTACGGCTAGGATATCCTCTGTTCTAGGTTGCAACTTTAATTTTCAATGGTATCCCCTGGATAAGCAAACCTGTAACCTCGTCATTGAGAGCTGTATGATATAATAATATTTTAGCCAACTTTTTGAGACATTGAAAAATGATCTTTCGTAAAATGTAGTTAAATGTCTCCTACTTACTTACTACCGTTTAACCGTTTAGACGCATGGACATCAAGCAAAGTTAGATACAAATGGGAACCAGTTGACCCCATTTCTAATACTGATGTAAAACTGCATCAATATGATCTACAGCCTTTGGTCACATCTGCTGGCTCTTCCGAAAGATTTGGGCGTGGAGGTATAGATACCAATTATTATTCTTATTCAAAACATACTGACGTATCCATGTAAGTAATACTGCTTGCCGTGTATGTGTATACTCTACTACTTATATGAACGTTAATAGGAAACATTAACAACTTACTTGATGATATCAAATTGTTTATGTAGACAAGTATGAATTCGTATGCGTGTCATTTTCCTTTGAAAGACAAATTGCATATCACCTCATCCAAGTTTTTATTCCAACGATTTTGATTGTTGTGCTCTCGTGGTTCAGCTTTTGGTTGGGATTTGATGCGATCCCTGGAAGGATTGGTCTGCTAATTACATGTATGCTCACCCTTGTTACAATGCACACAGGTCTCAAAGGGGAATTACCACCTGTTAATTATATCAAGGTAAATTGGGGTTCTACATTTTGCCGTGTATTCTATTGGAAGTTGTAGAATCCTAATTGATAGAATCCCAATACATAGAATGGAAGTCCCTATTTAATTAAATAATGACTTATAATTTTTTTCCGTAGATGCTTGATATTTGGATGGTAAGCTGCATGGGATTTGTTTTTGCAGCTCTTTGCGAATTTGTTGTAGTGAGATATCTCCAATGGACGATACAAATGAAAGATGAGGAAAAAAAGTACTTGCAGGAAACAAGGGGCATACACAATAGTGGAGAAGTATATAGTTATCGTGATAATGATTTAGCTACTAACTTGTAAAGTTTCTACAATGCTAAGTGTGCCTATTATTTCTTATTTTAGCCCTCACTGGATCCCATTAAAAATGCTTGGGATGGTCCTGAGGATAATTCCCAAATTTCAAGCATATTAGGTCGATTATCGACCAGCGAGTTGAGTGCGGTGTATTGGAGAAGAAAGAAGAAAACTCGCTATGAGACATGGGAGTATGTTGACCTGGTTTGTCGGGTTGCATTTCCAGCGGTCTTCTGCGTTTTTTTGATTATATATTGGCCCCTCTTGCTCATTGGCGCAGATGCCCAGTGAATATACCTAGTAGTAGTACAATCATCACAAAATCCCTTATTATACCTAATTATTTATTACGAGAAGTAAACTGCTTCACAAAAATTGCCTTAAGATTCTTAGTGTAAACTGTTGCTTATGCAGTAAACTTAAAATGACAAAATTCAAATGTGTAAATTGAAATTAACAATCAAGTAAGTGTGAACTAATAAGAATATAAAGCTTATTTTCGCCGTTAATTGTGGAATGCAATTAAATTTAAATGAGTTTGTAAAACTAATGCATAACTACTTTTTACATAAGAATATGAATGATTTCTTACTGCAATAAAATGATTAGGTTGCATACTTATGAAAGACGAAACCTTCTTTGCAATCCGTAAAAAAGACAGTAATTTTGCTAAAACGTACGTTAAGTTAATCGTATATTATTGGCACGGTAAGATATAGATATTTTACATAACTATACATTTACATTTAAAATATACATATACATGCATCTGCTTATCATCACATATAGTTTTTGAAAGGTTTACAAAGTCACACTGGAAGTTTCATTATTTAACAGTAACATTTAAACATTTTTGTGCATTGGTTATGTAACAAAGTCCATATAGTAGTGCTAATATTTTGCTATTACTAATTAAATGTTATGTACAATGCACAATATTAGAACACGTAAGGAATTAGTCTATAAGGAACCTTTTTGCAATAATCATGCCAACCTTTGCCGTACTTGTCCAGACATTTGCTTTCGTCGCGGAATATTCTATGAACTAGTAAAACAGTTAAGAAAATTAGGTAAATAAAAGGCCACACTCCGAATTGGAAACCACCGGGAACACTCCACAAAAATGCAGCAGTTAGTTCAAAACTGTAATTTATTTTACGAGCTACACCCCACCATCCTGAAATCATTAGTTGGGTGTCTTTTCTCTGACCAGTAGCTGTAATATAAGATGCCTTGACAGCTTTCGCTTCTTGTCCCCAAATCTGTAATGCATATAGGCAAGAAAAAAGTATTACACATTGATTCCTTAAATTAACCAAAAAAAACTTTCGAAAATTCAATTAACTCGAACTGGTAACCTTTAATTTGTCAGTAATTAGTTTTGTCATTAGTTTTATAAAAGTTTAGGTCTATGTACCTTTGCCTTTCCTCCAGATGTTCGAAACAGTTCTTTCTGTCGATCCACATCATAGTTAAAGTAAATTGACGCTAAGCCAAGAACGAAAATTGCGACGGAAACTACAGCACCGCAATTTGGCTGATGGTAAACAAAGAAATAGGAATGAAAAGTGTAGAATGAGGGAACCCAAACTAAGCAGCCCCAACAAAGGTAATATCCAGCACGGTCCAAAGTTATGTCCAAAGTGTTAAAATATCTGAAAGCAATTCCAAACCCACTTTAAGTTAACACAAGTTTTGGCAAATCTACTTATATCAATGAATTCCAAAAATAAATCTTCTCATGAATGTCTTATGACAAGCGCGTACCCTGTTTCCCATCGGAAAAATTTATAAATGTAAACTGTCTGCAACAATACATTTACAAGGTGGCCGGAATCAAATCCTTTGATTTGACATGCAGCAAAAAAGTAAATTAAAACTAGTAATTGCCACGACATCATTCCAATTCTGCAATTAGTTAACTGCTTCACATCAACTCCCAAAATCCTTGGATGCAATTCCATACCACGATAGAATTCGTGAAGAACAGGGTATTTCTGTAAAACAATTAAAGTATTTAATTTAAGACTAGTTATGAAGGGATAGATTAGAAATTTTTATATGTGGAAACATTTTTATATGCCAACATTACCCCTTTCTTCAGGTATGGGTCTTTCTCGTCTTTCTTTAATTTGGCAGAAACTAAAAGATAGAGACAAAGACTGAGAGCAATTGCATTCAATCCTCCAAGAATTGGACCCATATTTTCATATATGGAAACACAGATGGTTGGCTGAAGAAAAGTAATAGTTCCAAATGCAGTAATGGTCGCAATATAGTAGAGTTCTCCATTTGCCTTTACAATAAATTATGAAAAGAATGTCAATGTATACATACACAGTGCATTACAAATTATGTAGTAGTAGAGTAAGTATAGTTATTAAGATGCCTACTCCTTACCTGGTATTTGGGAGAAAGACCAAATGATGTAGTAGGCCCCAGGAAAGTTTTCGAAGGAACCCATAGCCAGATGAAAGCCCATGCGAACATGGTTCCTATAACTTTCCATGCAAAAGGATTTCCATAGAGGAACCAAAATTGGAATGGCTTATTCGGATTTCCAGCAGCAGCTAAGTATTGTGCAGCTGCCGTAAAGACAACAAGAAATACTGGAGGAATTACATGGTAGTTAATCTTCTCTGCTAAGCCCCCTGCCATATTATCTGAAAAGTCATAGTAAAAGCGATTACAATTAGTAGAAGTCGGTATTTATACATGTAACAGAATAAATGTCCCAATATTCAACAAGCACATACTGTTTTTAAAGAGATTTTATCTTTTGGTCTCTTCCTCAATTTATCTATTAAAAATTCTTCCTTAGGCAATGCAACATTAACGCAACAGATTGAGTTTGACATTGCTACTATCTTTATTTCAATGTTTTTTCTACATCATACTGACCAGATATGTAAATTGGAAAACGTTTCATATGAATTCATAAAAACAGTAAAAGTACCTACGTATCTTTTTTATTGCAGGCTTTCTGCGTTTAATCATATTACAATAGGAGAAACTTAACTCTTCTAGGATACAGGATACATCTAAATGCTATTTATATGCTGCAAGCTGCAAGCTTTATTACCCAATTCTTTCCAGTTGGTATTTTGTTGAATCTCGTAGATTGGGTGTAGTATAGCGTACCTATTAATTGTAAGTGCTACATATACTAATTAATTCGTTTAGTTAACTAATAATTAATTAAACCTACATAATATCTGTAAATATGTAGTGTAGTAATGCTTATTGGTCATTCATACATCAATCACAGAAACTTCGCTTCACATATTCCCATATTACTGACATTACTCATGCACTACTTGACCAGTAGAGATTAGAATTACTGCACTGACTTACACAGCCTCAGTATGTGTATAGGTATAAAAGGTACCTAGCTTGTGTGCAGGTGAACATGATACACAATACAAAAAAATAAAAAAATTTATCAACTTTAACTGACTGACCCTGATAAGGACACACATTTTTACCTTACCTATTATGTATTCTCAACTCAAAACGTCTTTTTCATCGTATTTATAATAATATGCTATTACATACCTACATCTAATACGTCAATAGACATCTAAGCTTGCACCACATTTACGTACAAAAATACATGGCTTTTTCTAAAATTCTCATGAGTTTCTTGTTCGCATACTTTTTTTATTTGCAGGGAAAAGCTGCGACTACAAATTAATGACACATCCATACTTTCCTACTTGTAACATATTTAGCACCTATGTTATAATAAAGTTTTATATAAGTGTTATAAATGGTAATTGTATCATCGTCATTATTTGCCATACTAAATAAGTAATTACTACCTACTACCTACATAATATGTAAAAGAGTTGAAATGAAAGGTATTGTACTGTAGTGTAGTCAAATATATACATAAAGTGCTACTAGCACTTCAAGGCCAAGGGTATATGGCTATGTCATGTAAGATGTATGTATTAATGTGCGAAGACATTTGTCATGGTCTACAAGTTGAGTTACTGAAAATTGTTCATTTGTTCAATTAGGTAGGTAGGTATGTACATTTTCTTGACTCGAAAACAGTCTCTCAAACTCTAAACAATAAATTCTTAGCTTTGTAAATACTTGTCAAGTAATTTGAATAAGGCATAAAAGGACCAGAACGCGATCAGTTTTAGAATTCTTAACAAAGATTTATTTACAGACAGATGCAGGTACATTATATAAATAACATATTCTTTACATACCTTATAGTTAAAATATGTCCAAGTATATCCACTATCTATTTTGTCAGTATAACAAAAATCACAGCTGTAAAAATAAACTGTTGAGCATAAAGTGCAGCCGAAGTATGCAAGACACGGAAACTTTTATAAACTCTCCAGCAATTCGGAAGATGAGTGCTTGCACCTGCTACTCTGCTGAATAACAGAAACACACTGCACTGGCTGGACGAAATCACGAATATGAGAACATTGATAACTTTGCTTTGCTATACATATAAATACATACCTACTTTAAGTGTAAGTCTCTGTTATACTACAATGAGTTATATAACATGCAATATACAGTTGAACAAACATTTAACAGGTTATCATTTTCTAACCTGTGGTATGCATAAGATAAAGTATACTTATAAATATCGCACTAACTAAACGTGATAAGTTAACTGTTCATAACTATCAGGTTTCTGTATGTGTATAAAATTCCATGCCTTATATAAAACTTGCTGAGCAAACTCTTAACTGTCTATATACATATTATGCCGATGTCCAAGTTTCTTTGCAGTGTTATTAATGTTCTTCCTATCCTTACGACTTGTTGCATGTTGGTTGAGGTTAAATACCTATATCAAAAATAGCAATACATAGCAGTATGTTAGGTTGTGGATCGCATTGAAATATGTATAATTCAGGGTCAACTACACATATGATCAAAATCACATGCTTCTCTATCCTACCAATCTTTTTCGCACAGCTAGAGCCTTTTAGCAACAAGCAACTACATATTCAGACGCATTATACATTTAAACTACTGCTGCAAACAAAATGTACCCCAGTCTCATTATAATGTAATTATAATGTGTCTCATTATAATGTAATTATAATGTGTCTCATTATAATGTGATACAATTTGATACATATACGACTAACTTTTGATAATACTATTCATTACATTCTAAATACAAACAAAGGAGAAGCCTGGCTATCAACCCACCTTATCCCTTAACCATGCATTAGGCTAACTTAAACTAATATCTCCTAAAAATATTTCACATAATATCCTGTAAGATTACACCGATTAGAATCACCTGATTTAATAACAATGTTTTATAATTATGCAACAAGTATACCTATTATCAACTATGTGTGATAACAATTATACACTACAGAATAAATTCACTTTTTTATCTACTTTATTTTTCAGTGCTTCAGGAAATAATGACATACATTCATACAGTACTACATGAAATGTAAAAAGTAAATGATAACCCATACGTTATTCAATCCATCCATTAAAATACAGAAAAGACGTATGCAATGGTGCTGCTATACTCTACACTTACACTACATCAAAAATGCAACAATTAATTATCACTGACCGACAAATTCTTCATGGGTACTTCAATGCCCGTCTCAGAGAGTCTGTAATTAATTAATAATTAATATCAATTAATGCGGTACTGACACTATATTTATTTAAAATCATTGTGAGATTAGCTATCAATGTTTGTCATTAAATGCTATTTAACTTACGCTTTTATCACTTCTTCACATTTGATGGAATACATCTTTGATTCTTTGCAAAATGCCGTGGCTACACATTTTACTATTTTGCGTGGTCTCAATACGCCTTTGATGATCTTTTCCATGTTAGTGTCCAACTTCTTTGGTATTCCTGCAATAACATAACAATGTATTTCAATACTTTACATTTCAATTATAGTTTTACAATTCAAACATTGAAATGGAGATGAATAGGTATTCCCGTATTCCAAAATATTAAATTACTACCGTCTAAAACACAGCCAACGGCATAATTCCGTATTCGGAGGAAATCTTTGGGCATTCGTCGGATATCGTTGCCCTCGAGGCAAAAAGCAGTTCCATAGTCCACCGCCAAGGATCCATAATGATCAATACGAGTGCATCTCATCCACTTGCCGTTAGCTGAAAAATAGGGAGACAAATTGTGCATAGATATTGGGGCTTCCTTCGGAGGCCCCATTATATATGACCCGCCTTGACATTTGACGGCCCATTTAAGGGCCTTGACAGCTCGAATTGGTCCAAGGGTCCCGAAATGGGGGGGGGGGAGAATAGACAGCTCTTAAATAGGTCGAATTGGTTACCCTTAACAGCTCTTAAATGGGTCAAATTGGTTCCCCTTGACAGCTCTTTAATGGGTCGAATTGGTCCAAGGAAGGGCCACGAAATGGGGGGGGGGGGATAGACAGCTCTTAAATGGGTAGAATTGGTCCAAGGGCCACGAAATGGGGGGGATAGACAGCTCTTAAAT
>JAQFYC010005202.1:0-15028 GCA_034694165.1 Tomocerus mixtus
TGTCAACATTAAACACAATCTTTTATGATCGAAGTCTTGTTTTATTATTATTGGACAAGTGTTTCTGGTGCTACAATAGTTAACAAACCTTTTGGAAGCATTGTAACTGTCTAACTATTAACTATATAGTGTTCTGTTGTAAGTACTTAACATAAATATATATTGTACTATTGTAGGCTACAAAAATGTAGGAAACAATATTAATAAAGACATGACAGTATACCCATGCATTCGCTACTTTGATCTAGTGACAGTTTGTATGTAGATAATTTTACACTCTGACTTTATATACAGATACAATCACAATTCATAATTTATACTTAGCAGGCCCTACCTATAAACATTTTAACTCTTTTAACGTGATTACAGCATTTAAGTTCCTTTAATCAGCACATGCCAGTAATACTTCTACTTCAATACGATACAAGACATAACTGTCTTTTCTTTCCATACTATTATTGTATTGTTGCATTGTATTGTTGCAATCTCAGCTTAATTAAGTGTGCATAATTACGGTACGATTAGGTATATGTAGGCAAAGTTGCAGCTTACAGTTCACAAACAGTCGTCGTTTTATGCTAATTGTAATTAATTACATGTTGCATTCAAATAATTTCCATATTGGAAATTAGAATGTGGTACGTATGTATAAGATAAGTCCTTCCTTTTAATTTGCAAAACAAATTAATGTCATTGATTTAAACAGGAAAGTCAAAAAACGTGTTTTTATTTAGGGACTCTACTTAAAACATTCCACCCCTACACACCTGCTTAGATTCAAGTGAAGTGTTTATGTATATTTTACACGGGGAAATTAATATTCAAATAAAATCAGCAATAAAAATAATTTCTCGTGAAATTGCAGAACTATTAATTACTTTTTTGCACACTTTTTATCTTAGGATAAGCCGAACTGCATTACAGCGCATTTACATATTCATTTGGGTAGAGTGCGAGAATTTAGATTTACGAAATGTCTAAAAAAGGCGTTATTTCCTGTACGGAAAAATGTAATGATCAGTTTACATTTGGCATACAATACGCTACACTGCATTATTTCATACCTACTATATGCCAACATTCTACTTACATGTAATAGGTGTGTCTGTTTAATTTCATATTTTCAAGTGTTGAACGAAATTGCAAATTAAATACAGCTGAAAAATGAGTAAACGATTTGCATATTGCATGTACTTATCTATTCTCTATTGTAATTCTAATGTTGATCTAGTAGATGTATGAAGTGAAACCACAATGGAATAGACGCATGGACGTTAATTGTTACTTAACGAGAGAACTAATTGCATAGGGCAGGAGAGCATTTATTGAAAATCTGGTTTTGTGGTGACACAGATTCTTAATTATGATTCTCTTTATGATCTATGAAATGAATTAATGTTCTAGACATAAAAGGAGGGAAATGCTTTTAAATGAATTGTTTAATGTAACGCAACGCAAACCAATAACAAAAGCAACATTCAGTTCAGTTCCCTTTAGATCAGCTCAAGTCAAATAATCATCTCTCTAGTCTGGCTAGTTGTGTAAAAATGAGTAATTGCTTTCCTAGGGTTCAAGTGTCGCAGCACCATAATATCAGACAAACTAAAGATTGAGGTACCTCTTTATGTATTTCACTTCACATCATGTGTGCATGTGTGTGTGTTTTCATCATCTTTTTATTTTCCTTGGTGTCTATCTGGCTTGGCAAGGAACACTATGTTTTGATGTATTTGTGTTGAGTCTAACCAGAACCACCAACCAACATTGCACATCTTTAACTAACGTTATATAGCATATGTCATAGGATCACTGTACAATCACCATAAAGGTACCTGTTACATTGCTAACCATGAACTGAACCCTTTTTTAATTTTTTCTATCAACAATAGAAAATCAAGTTAAGAAATTGGATCTCGGAAAGTGAACAGGAATTTTTTTAAATTTTATATATGTGCATATTTACCTATTTATATGTAGAATCCTTTCCTTAATACTGTCATGTAAAGTATATGCTCAATTTTTGAAATTTTTTATAAGCATTACAATCCTTGTGTAGCGTGTGTACTATGTAGATACTTAAAAGCGTATGTAGTACTAAATAAAAGCATCAAAAAATGACTCAGGTATGTATAGTACATATAATATGCACTTAGTACATGATTTTCCTTCAATAACATAAAATAATTTAGGGATCCTTCCTTAGAAGTTGTACACTATGTGCCTAAGACATATATTTATATCCAGTGAGACAGAAAAAGGGGTACACGTACGTTATTTTGTCAGTAATAACATTTTGATTGACTGTGATTGACTATAATAATAATATTGCCGTAGCATTTTGGACACGGGACAATCAGGAATATCAGAAATCATCTTAAGGCACAGTTAGGAACTTAACTTGACTATTGTCGATGACGATAATACTATATACAAATGAAAATAATACACTATTATACTGCAATACATTATATTATGCATCTGAAGGGAATTAATCCTTTTTGCATAGCGGAGCACCAGATAAGTTCATCGATATGTAATCACAATCTTGTGCCGTATAATGTTTAATGTAAATGGTAAAGTGTAAGTACATGCCTAACAGGTTTAGCTTTGCTTTGTTTTCTCTTGTTTTTTCAAACTAATATTTAGATTCCGATATCTAGTAATCATAACAAGATTTTTATTCTCATTTAGTTTGTAATTGCGAATTAGTGTATAATGGTCGGAGATTGGTATAGTTGGGTATTATTGGATGGCATTTTTCAAGGCATTTTATGCAAATTACAGAGTGCAGTAGAAGATAGAGAGTTGAAAAGAAACTAGAGCAGTCAGTGAGGGATTTGATTGTGAATGCTTTGTTTTGCTTGCGTAGATCACTTGTACGTATGTGAAGCTTAATGATTCCATAATGAGAAATGTCTAAATGGCAAATTTTCTGGCCTGGAATTGCAAATCTAAACAATTTAGTCACGCCATAGCAAATACAATTGGGAACGGATTTGGTACGGTACATTACTTACACTTAATGCCTGCAACTAAAGATTCTACACGTATATACTATGTGTGTAGTGTACCTAGTATAGCAAATTGTGCAGATAGAGATAAAGACAGAATGCAGTGCCATTATGCTATAAAGACTTAATGTTGTCCGTAGCATACCGTTACCATTATTGCAATGATATTAAATAGTAGAGATTGCAGAATACTAAAAATAAAGTATATATTTTAGCCACGATTTGATACGCTCATGTCAATCCAAACCAAGCCAAACCAAGTTAAGTATAATGAAGTTTTAGCTTGACATTCTGTTATTATTAAATGTTTATAAAGATTGCTGTAGTTGTTGCTGTATGCAGCATTCTTTCTTTTCATCTGTATATCTGTTGCATGCAAAATGCATATTTACTTCAAGTATTTTACACAAATTATAGTGTGTCTCTAAACTTCAATGCGAATTGCAAACATGCCAGCCTAAAGTTGGTCAATGGTTTCGCAGCGATGATTTTCTTCCAAATTGCATAATAATGGAAATGCATAAACAGGGCCATGTGAAGAGAAGACTATATGCACCCATTTAGGCTTTATGATGTTTACACATACACAAATGACAAATTAAAACTTTCATTTTATCTGTTTTGAACACGAGGTCTATTCTGTGTAAGATGTTATAGTCTATATCTCTAGAAGCTGCAATAATGTGTATCTTAATTGAACTAATCTTAATCTTATTAGCATGTAACTTACATGAAAATGTATGTACCTATGTATCACACTGTGCGTATGCATTTGTTATACTTATATGCGTTGCTTATATCATTTTTAAGGTTGCGATCAAAATCAAAATATTGTGTGTCTATTGTTTTCAATAAAATAGTAAATATTATTGTAGTATATGTTTACAACTTTACCATGGTTTACACATAGTTTGTAAATAAGATACCAAATATTTAACGTAGGTTTACGACAATACAATCAATACAATACATATTTGCATTTTTGAGATACATTTAAGCGTACAAGATGTTACCCATCCACAGAAAAATGCTGAATATACTTTACACATGCACAATTACACATTTCTAATTACAGGTAATTTGGCCACAACCGCTTTAGATATAATAATATTATGCTGTATAAGTATAACTGTACGGATTCGTAGATTGGGATTGACAAGGCAATACTAATATGTACAGTACATACTACAGTTTTAAACTAATTTTAATAAATTGTTATTTTTCATATTATATCTTAACATTTGTGCAACAATTTCTGGGCACAGGGAGTGACCCTATTTTGTTGGTGTTAATCACTGAAATGGAAGTAAAGTACAGTATAGTTAACTTAAATAAATTGCAGAAACCCAAAATCACGAAATCTCGTGCTTACCTTTGAACTTTTACACTTGAAAGCTTGTGACTTTACATAATAAATAATGATGTATGTCTGATCTGTGCATGATCATTGCACATGAACTAGACTAATGTAAATTGCTTTAGCAATCAACGTAGTGTTCATTCATTTCCAAATTCTAATGCGAGTTAGTTAAAAATTAATAATTTTGTACATGCTATGCTATATTAATTCAAGAAATACTTGTATGCATTATAAACAGTACTATATTAATGCAAACATTGTGTTTTTGCTTAATTATCGTCAGGTAAATATTTATATAGGAAAAGTACAAGTAGAGAACGTCCTACAGATAATGCGTATTAAAATGTCTTATTGTGGGAGGATACAGAAAACTATCAACTATCAACCTACCTTATTGACGAACTTTCAAAATCACTCTAATAATGAATAGCATATGAATGATGGTATTACAATTTTGGGAAGAACATTATTTGGGATTGGGATAACAGGTTTAAGATCCATACAATTGTATTGTACATGTAGCTATTAATTGTTTTTAGTACAGCTTTCCAAATAATTATATGCATTAAGAACATCATATAGTTGTACTCATTATTTGTTTTCATGGTTTTATATAGTATGCTTGATCTTACTACCCGAAGAGATAACGTCTACAGCCATATTCAGTAAATGCAAAGAAATTATATTATTATTATTATATTATTATATTTGGGTTGGACCTCCATAAAGAGTGTTAACAATAAGCAGTATTTACGAATTAAGCAATTCCGGTAAACATCATCCTCCACTGATTCCGATTTCAAATATTACATGGCCTTGGGTTCTTGTACTATGCTATGCAATATTAGTATTAAATACATAACTTACGCTCGGTATTATGTAGTGCCTAAGCTAATTTATCATAAATCTATCCCTAACAATAGATTTGGAGAAAAGAAAAATGAGTACAAAAGCCTTCGATAAATGGGTTTGAATTTCTTAGCTTACGATTAGTTGACAAGTAAACATTTCAATGTCAAAATAAATGATTATATACTTATTCCGTATTGTTCATGTTCACTGGAATGTTGTGTGGTAAGATGTGTATTTAACATTACAAATCCAGTCTAGTTTATCTGTATAGTAGGTTCTAAGGTTAAAGTTTAATTCATTCGAAAATTTCTAGTCTTGGATAGCAATAACTATTTATGCAGAGTGGATACTGACTCGACATTATCTTTGAAAAGGCACCACATAATAAATACAATAGAATAGTTTATTTATGAACTTACCTATAATAGGTGGGAATACTTAAGCTAATGCTTGTGTGGCATGTTGTTATGAGGAATTAAATATTATGTATGTGTATAGGTATAGCATATTAGTGTAAATCCCCGGTGTGCCTCCTCAATATTCATAAGCTATCTTTGTTGATAACAAATTTCTGTCTAAAAGGTAAAGTTTAAGTTTAAAGAGATTACAGAATATGGTGATGTGAGTCGGTATTGACGAAGCCTTGTCTTTGAGTTACATTTCGTTCATTATAAAACCTAATCAATGAGCTTAGCATACGTGAACCTTACTGATTCGGATAAGAGAACCAGTTTTATGAACATAATAATGACTTTGAGAAACTGTTTTCCCATAAAGTTGTTTCTTGCAGATATTGCTCATTCAAACCATCTTAAACCAACAATACATACAATACAATGACTCACAATGGAATACTCTTAATACAGATATTTTCTATACTAAGAATGTGTATCTACTAAGTTTAATAATAGAAATTCTAAGGATAATTCCCAATGGTCTACATTCTTATGTCTGTGTCTGAATTTAATAAATGCCATTACCAATACAGCTATATACTACAGTAGCAACAGGAATTCCAAATGAAGAGCCAAGTATTACTTTTGGGACAGACGTAACACAAGTTTATTTGGCAGGAGGATGCGATACGTAACGCTACTATTAGTAGTAGGTGAGGGCATTTCAGTAACGATTCTTAAAGATAAATGTAAAATTTAAGATAGGAGCTTTATTTACAGTTATTTCATTTCATTATCTTCCAATTTAGATATACCTATAGGAAAGGTTGATAGTTTGCACCTTATGTGCTAAAAATGCATTTTATAAAGCGTGCGGATGCACAAACTACCCTACCGAAGTGTGTGCACTACTTAATATCTATCAAAATCAGATCACAGATAAGAAATAAATCTATATAAAACTTACATACCCAATAAACAATACTGTTATATTATATATGCATTACTTGCAGATACGTTACATAGTTTAACACTTTTCGTTATTCCAGGTCACCAATGCAAATGTTGCGTAAATGCTTACTAACCTTCTTTAATAATGCTTATGCTTATGGTATTCTGTGGGGCTAGATTAACATTTACAGCTTCAGTAGCATAATTTTTCCAAATAAGATGAACTGGGAAGGAGTGTTAGCAATATTGCGAAATAATTGTGCTGTAAATTTTTAGAATTTTTATCAAGATGGTAGTGGTTCGACATTCTTGCAATACATTAAGACAGTGGCTGGTACTTTAGGAACATTTTTTGCTTATGCTTCTTTAATACAGAATTTTACAGAAAATGACAATGATAATCTTTACACCACTATTAAGCACTATGATCCAAATAAAATGTTACAACACTTAAATATTTTCTTAAATATAATCTATTAGAAAAACATAGAAATAAGATAAATATTGTTATGATAATTATCAAAAACTACCTATGTAATTAGATTTTTCAGTGTGGTAGCCCCAAAAGATCTTTAGTTGAAAAACTTGGTATTTTTAATACCAGTTCCTAAAAAAGTTGTACATAACATTATTTGACTTTGCGAACATTTACATATTATGTTAGATATAACAAACTGCATGATACATTTTATCGTATAATTATTTTGCAATAAGGAAAAACATTCCACTAGAGACAATAACAATGAAATCAAAGAAATGTACATTAAGATGAAAAGAAGCTGATTTACTTTTCTTTGTCGGGCTTGCTGTTTCGGTAATTGCCCTTGAGTATCCACCACAACCTCGCCACACAGAACCAATTGTTAAAGTTCGGTTCGTACTGAACGTCACGGCGAACCCTTTAACCTTGTCTATCTTTGCGACAAGGCATTCGGTCTTTCCGGAGAAGTCCGTGTTTGCATAAATAGTCCAGTTGCTTTTCCCAGTAAATCCATAGGATTTAAAATACATCGGTTGTGGCAAACGCAGAAATTTGCCATCAAAAAACAATTCTTCACCGTCGAAACGGGTTTTCACGTTGAAACTAATTCCCGGTGTATCCAAATCCTGGGAGCCAACAAGTCGAATGGATTTGTATTGAGCTGTTTGATTTCTAGAATTCCAACTTCCACATACTCGCCCGGTTTTGTCTATACCGTTAGCAATCTCAACAAAAGTTAGATTTGGGTTGAGATTAAACGTTCCTGATATCCGCCATCTAAATGTGAAACAATTATGGATTACGATTAGGCTATCTAATTTCTTTAATTGGCATTTGTTCAAAGTATCCTGAAGAGTTGCATATGCACTTATAGTATGCACTTTTGAAAAATAATTATTTTTCTTAAAAATATGTTTGTTTGTAGGGCAATTATAACTTAATTCCGTGATCTTTCCAGAGAACTTAAACAATATATTCTTTTCCATAGACTCAACAAGCAGTGGACAAGCATGTATAAGTACGGTATAAATGAGTAGCAAAAATTCAGGATGAATACAATCACGAATTTGCAAGCTTTTGAATTTACTGTCAAGGTTTAGTTTAAAAACAATTACAGGATTAATAATATTAATACAAATATAATCTTTTAGTTAATATTGTGACAAAATAGGAATCTTACAATCCTTTGATGACGCAATGTGATTTGGCTTTTTTCAATACGGATGACGAAGATTGTAAATCATTTTCGGAAGTGTAAAAACTCTCTAGCTTTTTAGTAAAATTCGTATCACTGAAAAATTGTATCTCTTGCGAGCGATAGGCAGATACAGATGTAAATGTATCTATTGAAAATATGAACACTCCAACAAGTAGAAGACTTAGCCCTCGTAATATCATTTTTGGGACTTTAAATACAAAAAATATTTACAATTTGTTGTCCGAAAATATTAGTTTTGGCATAGCCTGACCCGGTATGGTTGGAACCTTTGAGACAACTGTGTTTTAATTTGGAAATGCAAGAATACTTATTTGTATTAGTGAACCGAGCTGGATGGAAATCCGAAAGATATCAGGGGGTCAATCAACGCTATCGAAGTTTTGTAAGTCGATAGCCCCGATTATTAAATCCTATCACAGATGAAAACTATTAAAACTTCCTTAATATTCCTTCGCTTCGTAGTTTTCCTCGGAGTTTGTTGCTCAACCGAATAACCGAATTATTTTCGAGGTACCTTCATTTATATCAACACCAAGTATGCATTTGGAACAGAGTTTAATGTATTCTATGAAAGTAAATGTAGCTCATTCAATCATGTGTGTAGTGTGTATCTATATGGTTTAATTAAACCTTTTAGTTTCATAACACCATGGAACTTAAGATTTCCTCGAGAATAAGTAGGGCACCAGGTACAGATTAAAAGAGAGATTATGATGTAGGCCGTAAGAATTCTTGTAGAACTATAGGTCACAGTCTTATATTATATAGGACCATGAATGAAAATCAATATTTAATGTCTCCGTCATAAACATACGGCCTACTGGACTGGACGTTGGACACAAATCCTTGTAGACCTTAAAGCTAACCCATTATACAGATATAAGTTGTGTACTTTATAGAAGTGTAAACCTTATACATACATTCTGGTATAATGGTGACTAATTTGAAATGAGTTTAACATGCAAGTCACAAAGTCGCAAATGCAGCAAAAGTTTTCCTTCCATTATCCAATTTGACTTACAACCTATAATAATGCAATGTTATGTTTCAAAATAAAAGTTAAACCATAATATATCCTTAAACATATTAAGGAAATGCTTCTACTGTTGACTGGCTAGTCCATAGTTCAGAACTACACAGTACTATAATGCAAATGCAAACTCAAGCAATCTTAATGTTGGTAAAATCACAGAAATCGATTTATTACAAAGTTAAGGTGAGATGTTTAATAAGATAATGCATTGAAGTCACGCAATGGGATGGGAATGAATGCTTTTCGGTTTAAAGTCTCAATGGTACAAAATCAGTTGAAAACAGAAGGTTGAACCTTGGACCTCGCCCAATTTTCCATGACTGCAACCTTACAACGCATTTCTTATAGTTTAGAGCATTAAAACAATATCGTAATATAAATTAGCGTTTAAAATACAATTTTTCTAGAAAAGTTTAACAATAATAAATGAATCAAATGGGAAAATGCTGAAGAGAAATAAGACTGCGAGACTGAAATTGCCGTGTTCCGCTGTGTTGTAGTTTGAGTTCCATTTCCATCCCCTCCAGGACCATAGCCAGCACATCCTACCCGGGAGGACCCGTATTTGATAGAAGTTGTGAAATTACTCGTTATTCCGTATTTTAATTGGGAGCCCGAATCGGCGTTTGCGACTAAGCAAATAGGATCATCCCCCTCGAAATCTCTCAGGGGAAAGATTTCATAATTAAGTGTTCCAGTTAGTACAAATGATTTATATGGGACTTCATCCTCATCTGCTTCGTCTTCTCCTTGAACTTCATACTCCTCCCCTTCCCATCTCACTTCGGGAAATAGACTTAATGTAGACATTTCTAAATCCCTGTCCCCCACTAGACGAATTCCTACATATTTATTTTCGATTTGTTGCTTGTTCCTGCAAACTTCTCCGACTACTCTTCCTCCCAACCATTCATGAAAATTGTAGCTCTCTGCCGTCCTAACGGTTATGACCCATCTGAAATAAATGGAATAATAGTCATAATTTTTGTCAAATACTCTTACTTATTTAATTTTGTTTTGTAATTATTTTTAGTGATCACTTACAATCCATCCTCAACACAGTAACTTCGAGCATTGTATACCAATGAATTTGGTTCTATTTCTCCCCCTTCCGTAAATGATTCATTGGTACCTCCTTTATTAGGTTCACTATAAAAACGAATCCTTTGTAACGTCTCTCCTGAAACTGTACCAGCGAAAATAATTAAGAAACATGTCACTTGCAAGTAACATTTCTGTATTACTAATTCTCCCATTTCTTACACGAGCAACGAAATTCTACTGCTTTTTACTGATATTTACTGTATATTGCTGAAATGATTTTCAGACGACAAACCTTCGTTCTAAATATTTCTGTATTTCAATTTGGTAATGGAAATTTTTTTCTTTTAATAATCTACAGTATTTAAAAACTGTATAATTCCCAGTCTATATTTGCTACTCGTAATCTACATATCTATGTCTCCATATCCACTATAGCCTAAGCCTCTATGAACTTGGATGACTAGCAAATCTATACAGATTTTGATTCTTATCATTGTAATGTTTATTAATAAGTATGCGACATTACTGATAAAGAGCTTGCGTAACTTAATTGCTTCACTCACCTGATAGCCGGTATAATTTTATCTACTATAGTACTATCACTATCTATACCTCTATACCACTGCTTACTTGACAAGCCTACTCCCAATTTCAGTCAATTCCCAATCTTCATTTTATGGCTGTCAAATCAAAATGATGTAAACTGATAACAGTATAAAATTAAAATAATATATTATTATACCAATCTACCACATCTTACCTTACCAGCATTGCTCGTTTTATCATGAAATACGAATAATTAATAATAATAATAATCATTTTAATATAATGCCTATGAAGGTAGGCAGTAGGCGCCCTATTTTCATGGTTGCATTGGAATGCATATGTTATAAAGATCTATATGAGACAATTGGAACATTTATTTATATGCATTTGTAGACAGGGATAAATAAGTTTTAGAGATTTGTGGTGGTGGTGGCAATATGGAAATAGATAATGTGTGGAATTTAATATTGTGGCCTATCCAACTATGTATGAGATAAGTAAAGCAAATAGTTCTACTCAATCATTGTAAAAGATAAGAAACATTAAAAAGGTACACTAATATGTTTTATTAATTAATATTTCATTGTTGGTAGATGGTGACTAATTGTAATTTGTGAGTGCGAATTTCATTCTTTGTTCAGCAGCAGCAGCAGCATATTATACGTTTATCAGTTTCACAATTTTGTTACATCTGTTTTGCAATGGTTTATTTTACGCTACACGATTAGTACAATGCGGTGCAACGCATGCACTTATTATTCCAATACTTGAAAGTAACTATTTAAGCTTATGCTAAATTAAGCCCATTTTTAGAAGATTACATTTATTGAGCTTTGAACCCAAAACACACCACAACATTTTACATTTCTGTCATATCATGCAGAAATTACAAAGTCCATGTAACTTATAATTTTAGTGGAACTTGATGTCCCACGCCATAATATGATTTCTAATATATCATGCATTGGAAACAATTCATAGCACAATTCATTTATATTTTGTAGCTATCTGTAGTTATGAAGAAGAAGAAGAAGGAAGAGCAGCAGGCCAACATGGTTGATGCTGCTGATTTTGTTTGTAACCTATATTTTATTGTTCTGGCAAATTATGTAAAATAAAACCAATTACTACAATTACATGTACTACTTAAGTAGTGAAAATCGCTCTTAGAGTATTCTCATAGAGATTTTTCAATTTTTTAAGGTAATAATGTGATATAATCTTACGATCTTACACATAATGGAGACCAGATTTACAAATAAATAATACAAACAGCCTTCATAACTTAAAAATATAAATCAAATACGCGAGTACCTCTTCCGTAACTGGATAACGGTATCACTGCTGCATATTATTCCTCATAAAATAAGACGACAAACAAAACTGCACATTATATACATATATATATAATATGACTGCTTTTAAAAGCAACAAAAATGAATAAATTATTTGCCTTTTCTTGCTCAGCATTTTTTGTATATTCCAATGCAAATACTAGTTCCCTGGGAATCATTCATGAAAATCCCACTATTAATTTCCCATATTTCGTCTCAAGGTAGCATCTGGTAGAATTAAACTAGATAAGATTATAATTGTGTCATATAGGTACATATATGATAATACACAACTGCAAACAGTTCATTGTAGGTTCTTTTACTTACCTACTATTTGTACTTTGGAGTCCACAAATGCAAAGGCTACAAAAATATGGGTTGTTTTTGTAGGTTGGTAACTAACTTACATGCAAATAATAATGTCCAATGAAATGGAATCGATGGAACGTTATCTAACTTAAAATAGAGGATTAGCGTGTCAATTCAATTTTGGACACATATTGTAAACATAGTTAGCTCTACATATGTGCTACAACAAACTGCTATTTGAATCACCTAAGTCGAACTCTTTAATATAACCGATTAGCAATTAATGCTGAATTAAAAAGAGGAGCTAGCAAAAGCAGACAGACAAGTGCTATATACTAATACGCATTTGTCGTCAGTATAAAAGGACAAAGACTCAACAATTCACCTCATTAGTTACTGAACTTTATTCAACTGATTACTAATAAATACTCAATGATGAATCGTTTAATATTTGTGTGTTTGGCTATATTTGCCTCTCGTAAGTGAAAATTCATATCTATCATCTAAATATCTATACTCTATACATTACAAATAAATTACTTTTGGATTAATTTCCATAAGACAATTTTACTAAAAACTAAAGTTTTAATTTCGATAATTGTTTTAATTTCAGAAACTATCGCATATGAATTCTGGGATGATCTAAGAGGTATTTTAAACAGTTAATTTGCAAAATCTATGTTAGAAATATTTTGAGATTTTAAATCATTTCTATTTATTGAATAGTTCGATGGGATTTCCTACCATCTGAGAGTTCGTATGTCCGTATGCCAAGAAATACAGTTGATGCTGTAAGGGAAGGATGGACACTCGACAGTACAACCTGTAGCAATGGTGGACGTTTTAACGGAATGCGTTATTTCTATCCAGCCGATATGGGAGTCTCGCTTCTTTTCGATCCTAATGGCGATGTCGTTGGAATGCAATCTTTGGTACGACATGATTATGAATTATTATGATTCTGCATAAATAGATCAGAATTTAAAATCATTTTATCTGAGACGATTTACTGAATTGTGGATCACATTTTTGTATAATTTGAATTTCATGATTGACAATGTAGGTAGATCAAGCAGAAATCCTTACTCCAGGACACACGTTCAGATTTGACAGAGTTGGCATGTACCAGAATGAAACCATTGGTGACATCGATTACTTCGTCATCACTGTCTACTTTATAGATCCAGGTACATTGCATTCATTTAGAAAGTGGTCCAACAAAGATTTAAAAATCTAAAGCAAGTACATTTATGCATCTTAGCTGGTCTTTGCGCTTCCGATATCGTTGGACCCAGACCCAGAAACAATATTGGAGCTCAGAGCCAAGTATACTTCCAAACTGGACCAACTCCAGCCTATGTTCGCCATGCTCCCAAACAACGGGCCGCAGCTGCCGGATTGGGATGGACTGTGAACCAATGTGTTCCAGGAATGGGTATGTTTAATCTCTCTGGTTTTCCTACATTACTTAAAAATATCAAGATTACAACTCTGGTAGTAATCTACAATTTAATTTTAATCCTGGCCCATATGTCTAACAAAGGGCTTCGATAATCCTTAAAGTTAGCAATAAACTTCCATAATTAATGGCTTAAAGATTATTATGAGATACATATAACTAAGTAATTTGAATCATATGTTATGACTGTAGGCTGGCATAACTTTTTCGAAGTTGACAAATACGAAAGCCATCAATGCAACGAAGTTCAGCCAACATGCATCTTATACGACGAAAATGATAACATGCATGGATATTGCTTAACTTATCCGGGAAATGCTACTGGAGGACGTTGGGAACATCCTAGTCGGCTTGCCATTGGTGTAAGTTTTGCTAATTGGTTTATAATATTTATATTTTCTCAAAAATTAAATTATTTACATACCCATGCCATATACCTATACATACAATTAATTAAATAAATATTTTAGGCTGTTCTTGGAAATGCCCCAGCCTGCATTTTGGACCAAGCAGATATGTATGGAGCTACCACTACGCATATCTATTTCACAAATAGACCTTGGGACATTGGGTGCTAAATCATATAAATAAGATCGAGGAAGTATTAAATTAACCGATTCTTTATTTTTTTGAAACCTAAAAAAACTTGGAATGTACAATTACCATTCTTCAAGGTAATTATTTATTTAATTGATCTATGTAGTAATGGTGTAATCTAATTACTATAATAAATGGTTTTACAATTCTATGCATATCCAATGTGTATGTTTAAACCAGCAATTTAATTTTCATCATTTGGGGTAATCATTAATAATTTAAATGAAATGAATGAAGTTAGAATGAAACTTTTAACATGATGAAGGTCGTGGCATGCTGTAAAAATGTGTTTTGCAATGTGTATTTATGTAGTAGGTTGAATAAGATGCAGAACCAAAGTAATACAATACTGATACACTATTAAGGAGGACTCAATGGTTAGAATATGAATCGGACGGACGCGCGCTTGATTCGCATCTGTTCATATTGAACGTGCG
>JAQFYC010005203.1:0-15026 GCA_034694165.1 Tomocerus mixtus
AATACATGAATATTTCCCAACCTGGCACTCCTGAATACAAACGACGGAAATGATGAATATAATATAACTGCATTGTCACCCGGGCGAGTTGTCGCCGGGCGAATTGTCGCCCGGGCGAGTTGTCGCCGGGCGAATTGTCGCATCGGGCGAATTGTCGCCCGGGCGAATTGTCGTGGAATCATTTTCTATCTCGTCGAATCAAGGTTAGAGTCTAGACTAAATTAATTTAAGAGAGCATAACAAAACAACATAAAATTCTGACGAATCGACTATAGTATAAAGGTTTGTATGTATGTACGTATATAACTAAACAATACAATATGGTTTATGGTTCGTTTGTATCTATGTATACATACAGTTTGTGTACTATTTATTTATTAATAGTCCTATTAATGATAATAGCTGCATTGAGAAAAGAGATACAATTAAGATAGAACTCCATGGAATCCGTTCGTTCCATTCTTCATACATAAGCTATAATCATCTTCGTGTTTTATGTGTTTCTGCATTATGTATTATGAATATTATGATTTGCTATGCTTAAGAAGTAGCTACTTACTTGTACCTAGCTTGTACTACATTATATACTGATATTGAGTAAGGGAATACCGAAAGGTGAAATAAAATATGTAAGCTTTTGTACGAGGGTACATACGAATACAGTCTCAAAATTTTCACCGCCCTTAATGTTAATGATGTGTTACCGTTCCGGAAATGATTTTAGCTTTGCATCATCCAGGTATCTTCTCCTTAGTCGTTCGCATTGGTGCTAATTAAAATTCATACAAGATAAAATCATTTATTTTGTTGAGCAAAACGTTCTTGTAGTATACAGAGATAATCTTCTTCTTCAACAAAACCTTAACCACATAAAAGGAACGGAAGACATTCAATAATAAAATATAATGCATACATACATAAGTATCTTGTCTATTATTTAGATGAGTTCTTATCTTACTGAATCTTTAAACACACAGCAGGGAAAACGTATCACGACACTATAGAATGGCTAAATAGTATAATAGAATGCTTTAGAACGAGTTGCTAACTAACTTAAGTTCAGTTCAATTCAACATTCAAGTCAAATCAAGTTTGTCCTGTCCACTGAATAAAATGAGTCGAGTTAAGGGAAAGGTGAAGGCGAATGCAATACAAGCTACATAGTAGTAAATGGGAAGGAAAGACCAACAAAACCAAAGCACTTAAAAAAGAACAAGAAAAATATCGCCTTTTTATTCTGTTAAGTTCTCAGTTAGTTTTGTATTATCAATGCAGTGCAAATACATAAAGTTCATTCCATACAATACAGTGTATACCTATAGGTACAAGAATTGTGTTCATAACTATAACTGATCTAATGTTGTAGTCTGAAGTCTGAACTGAAGGAATAGATAGATAGACAGATAGGGATATGATAATCACAACAAGAGTGCAAAGACTGAATAAATAATGAAAAGATGAGCAAGGGAATAAACTCTTTATGGTACAGAATGCAGTATGTGTGAGTAGCTTTCTTTGAATACCTTCTTCTCAAGTAGAGTGGAGAAGAGTACAATATGTAGAATGGGATGAATGAGTGGACAAATATTGTGAGACTGGGACTGGACTGCTCATATAGCCTAACTTGACTAGATTTGCTTACTTATCGTTAGTCTGGTCACATTGCATTGCTTGAATTACCTGTATACTTATTACCTATGTACATTAGGAAGTTTACATTGTATAAGACGACATTAAAGAGACTGAGTAAGTACATTACTTATATAGGTAGGACCTTTCATTACCTATTAGGAAGTTTATGAAGAATTATTTTGTTGCACTTTTTGCGTAAATGTAAATGCGTAAGTATGTAGGCACTACAAGGTACCTTAGATTTTAGATCTTCATTAAATTGCTTCATTATTAGTCCTACCTTGAATATAAAGTATATTTCTTTACGTTAGCAATAGTAGTTGCTATTAAAAGGCTTAAGGTACGGTTAAATTGATAAATACATGCGAATAAATCTCATTGGAGATGATATAAAAATAATAATTGCCTATAGGAACTCTATTGAAAGAGTTAAGTGTTGGTGTTTGTTGGGTGAAGTGGTGTGTTGTGTGCGATTTGACTTGATAAGTATGACAGCACACTAATACAGTGTACAGGACGGGATTACAGCCTTCAGCATAATAATAACTAATGGATTGTACTATTCTGTGTATGTATTTGTGTATATTATATTATGTATAGCTACATAGGTACTTTTGTGTATTATTGTATCAGAATGAGAATAGTGCAATTTAAGTTATATTATTATTATGAATTGCATTTCTAAGCTTACTTGACTCGGTTTGGCTTCACTTGGCTATATAATGCTAAAGATGTGGTGCTGCTGCATAAATATCTTATACCTACTTACACATAAATGAAATACTTACATGTTTGCGCGTATTGTACTCTATTACATTACATTGTGTGGATGTATATAAGTATATAGTATGTGTACGCTATGCTAAAGCTTTAAATATTGAATGCATGTACAGATAGAATGGATGGAGATATGTATGTATGTAGTTGAATGTATATTACATAGTAGTGATGATGATAATGATGATTTAAAATAAAATACCTACTGGGATGTGATATAGGCCAACGACCGGAGGTATCTCCAATGTCCTGCGGCTGTCTCGGTTGGCTTGCTCAAGAAATTCATCCGGATGAAGTACGGTCTTTTAGACGACTACAGGGTAAGCATTTCATTTAAACATTTTATATGCTCTCCTCGTACTCCCTATCTTGCATTAGACTCTTGTTACATTGCATTGCATTCAACGCAATACAATACGGTACAGTACAGTGTATAACATAAGCACAACGTTCTGGGATTTGATGTGATGTTTGTGAACTACCTTCTACATTGCATTAGATTTAAGTTCGCACATATAATATATTATGTATGGACTCTCTTCTGGTGTCTTGTGAGAGACAATGTAATATTGTACGCACACTATTTGTTGTGCACGGAACTTCGTGCCTAGGTTTTAATGTATCTTGCATTTATTAAGTAGGTAGGTACCTTATTTTACATTGTTGTTCTCTTTTCTAATGTGATTTAGAATGCATGTATCTACATAGGTACCTAACTATGTACATAAGCTCCTAACAATTTTCTTTAGGTAGCCATTTACTACACTACTATTTTGTATTAACTGAAGTTTGGCACGCTACACAAGTTCTCAAGTATTTATGAGTGTTTTTGCATGTTATTATAATAAGACGGTTACACTTACAAATATAATTTTGATACTGACTTTAGCGATGAATCCCGTTTACATAATGCTATCTGCGACACGTTTTTTAACTACATGTAGAGTAATCTACATTTGGCTGATTTAAGATTGGCCTTCCGGTATTACTCATCCTTGTTTTTGCAATTAAAAGTGGTGAGTGTACATAGTGTTGTACATGCATATAATATTTGTAGTTTAATTAGTACAGGGTGGATGTGTTTACGATACGAAGGTCACGATGTAATATACCATGATAAGAAAAATTATGCGTGAAACAGAAACAAACGGAGTATTGTATTATTTAGGATGTGGTGTGGCAAGACTATTACATACAACCTAGAGGTACCAAAGGGTCATGCCATGAATTGGGAAACAAAAAGAGAACAAAAGATAAATAGTAAAATGGCATAGGCATGATAAGGCATCGAAAACGGTTTAACTTATTGAACAGAACGGTTCATTTTGGATTTTGTATCTAGCCGACAAAAACAAGAGCAGAGAAAAGAAGCCTTTGACGCGCCTGCTGTAATAAATGCGGGATTGCATTATTGGGACTTTTAGTGCATATTTACTACCGTAGCTGTGTATGTATCATTCCTGAGAATATCCTTAGGAACAAGCCTCTGCGTAAATAGGGACTGCATAGTAAATTCAAAAGCTTAAGGCAGAGTCAACAAGAATAGAGTAAAGTACCGTTTCTTGAACATGGAAGTCAAAGTCGAGCCAATTTAACTCACGGTGGGTGCCGCAGCCAAATTTCTTAAATAAGTTCCCCACAAACATCTACACTAATAGTAATAGGGAAAATACCTTTCCTTAGATATGATCCATGCAAGTTATACTTTATACTCTACATATACAGGGGGCTTAAAGGTTTAGAACACTTTCGGTGTCGGTGTCACTACTGTACTTAATACTTAATATGTTGGGGTGTTGTGTACTGTATTAGGAAAGTTTTGTAGTTGTAATTCTACTGACTGCTGACAATACAGATTTAGTACACATGCGGCAAGGCTCTGACTCTGGCTTTAGGGTTAGAGCTAAATAGCTAGGGTTGAATGAAATTTCCGTATGTTATACTACATACAGTGAGGGAATGTACATACAGATAGAGATAACATAACAGTACTAATAGAAAATGTAGCATAATCCTTATATGCTTGCACACACATTCAAATACTCAGACAGGAAACGTCATAAAGAGAGTGTTATTTTTGCGCCTTCGTTTAGTTGGACGCGACATGCTCTCTCTACTAACTATTACTTCCTCAAAAGTTTACATGAAATGAATCTCTAAAATCAGCTAGTGCACTAACCAAAGTAAGCATAAACATGCAACTCTAATTTGAATACTTTATCGCACAGCGTAAATCTAGGTTTGACCTGACCTGGTATCGCATGGCGTGGCTTAGCTCATCTACGCTAACACTATTATAAAAGCAGCGTATAGTATACGATTGTGAAATGGAATAGTTATATACCATGCTAGTACATGTATACGTAGTACGTAGTAGTACGTGTATAATCGTACTACTACGTAGTACGTGTATAATCGGTGCTTCTGATTGTGAATGAGCTTTAAATCCTTTTAGTAGTAGTGTAGAACTGTGTATAGAATTTTATGTAGTTCATAAATGGTAATGCATGTGTGTTACTCTTACTGTTACTATTACCTTACTTATACATGTTAGGATTAGGTAGGTATATTTGTTTATCTTTGTGATAAAATTACTTATATTAGTACTACGTTTTTGCGAACCTATATATTTACATACATATAGACTTGCCAAATGCGCAGAAAGCGATATCTCGTGCCACGGTAGTATATTATACTATACTTTGTATTTTACTAATGTTGTTTTGTTTGGATAAGTTATGTAGTATAGTAGTAGCTTCAAAAATCTGCATAAGGGTTCGTGATATATTGTACATTGTACATAAGTTAGGTTTATATGATTTTTAAGGAGACGAAACCAACTAAACTGGCGGAGAACTCCCTGTGTTTGAAACAGGCGAGCCCTCCTGCCCTGCCTGTTTCGGCTTGGCATGGAGTTGATCACCTCATTTGTTCTGTAGTTTATTGAGCGCACGGGTGGAGGTTGGCTGGCTGGCTGTGGCTTTAATTCTACTGCACTGCACTGGCTTTCCTTACCTTTACCTGACCTCTCTATATGTACATTTACTCTTTACACGTTGGTTGTTGAGTATATTGCTTTTATTTTAGAGTACTTTGTACAATACAACACATTTACAGGTATACCTTAACCTTATTGTGTTATGTAAGTATAGTTTCATTTACTTGACGATGTAAGCCCTCTCGCTTGGATATTATCTATGCGGACTTACTATACTACCTACTATCTACCTATATTTACTATCACTATACACTGTACCTATTTTTTAGATTCCGTATATGTATAAGTAGTGTACTTATTTATTAGATGTACTCACTGTAACATATTTACCTAAACCTACTTGACTCCAACATAAATACATATATAGTCGTGTTGTATCCATGTACCTACAAATGTCAAAACTAATGTCTTCAAAAGTGCCTTTCTACTTGTATGGTTGTTGTTTGCTTTTTAATGGTTCATAAAAGTGTTGAGGTGTCATGTCATTGTATAAAAGAAGAGCTTAACCATTCCAATCCAGTTTACTTACTAGCTCTTGAATGCTTAAACAAGCCAAAGGACAACTTTTCCACAAATCGCCATAATGTATGTGTGTGCTTAAGTTAAATATATTCATCTGCCCATAATGCCTTTAAACACTTTAAAGTACTTTTGTAACGTACATAGATACAAGATGCACATAAATAATTTTATAACTTCCAATTAAATCATAATTACCATAATTAAAATATTTTTCTCAATAATGGTCTCATCCACCACTAGTTATTTTATGTAACGTAATTTTATTATACATGTAATATTGTATAGGTTCAAGTAATTCGCTTTTCAGCATTTGTTTTGAACAAGCAAAATGTAGATATGACGGGTTGTGCAGTTTGAAAGGCATAGCACAATATAATACAATAGGAATAAGTAGATTTTAACTGGGTATTGTGGGTGACACATTTTGTACTTAAGGAAGTAAGTGTGGGATGGGATGGAGTATTGAAATAATAAATTGCATCCGGAACCGTCTAATGTGCAGAGCGTAAGCAAGTGACAGTGTGTGCTTTATCACCCCATCAATCGAATCGAACAAAGCCTCCGAGGTTTAAGAGTTCATGCACTTGCACTGGCAATGCCTTAGTACTACAATATAACTATTGTGTAATATAGAAGAATTGTAGCGGTTTAGCCATTTGTTATATTGTGACTTCGATCCGTGTAACTCTAATGGAGAGAGACAGAGATAAGACAGTGTGATACAATTTGCTTAAAGGGATCTGTTAGTAGGCGAAGGCTTACTTATGGGTATATTTAGCTGTGGAATCTTGAAAACTTCGATTCATTGCACAATTCATATAAATTGATACTTTTGGTATACTGCTGTACACTCTAATACTGGTTTAACATACAGTAATTACTATTTATGGGAGTCAAATAATTTTTCTGTACTTCTTTGTATTCTAGTATATGTACTGTATATTTACTTTCGCTATAGTTATCTAACTATGCGAAGGATTACACACTCGGTTTAGATTTTGGGGGATTTATTTGTAGAAAAGTTCACAATGGGAGTCAGAGATTTTAGGTGGATAATTCTGTGTTTAATGGAGAAGGAAGAAAGAAGACTCACTGATGCGAAATGTAGATGTACTATTGCTTATTGTTACATTTAAAATTGCCCACTTTGTATTCCAAGTTATTTCATTTGAGAATTCAGATTCAATATTTTGAGGAAAATGCGGACATACCATGTTCCTGGCTAGAAAATAAAATGTGTATACTAGTAATTCAGATTTGGACAAAGTAAGTGAGCCGGGAATGAATAGAATGAATGTTGACAACTCATTTATCTATAAAGTTCTATTCTATTTGCATTCGAGATTTCTTGTTTGAAATTTCAGATATAAATATTTTATATTTTGGGGTTGCTCCAATTAAGTGTGTGGCTTTGGTTGAGTGGTTTGGTTTGTTGGTTAGCATCCTCGATGCTTTTCTATAGATTTCAGCGTGAATGAGATGCATGAAGCCATGCACATTCTATAGCATAGACATATACCGCATGTGTACCAGAAAATGTAACATTGAAGCCTTTTTACTTCTGAAACTCTACTTTTCGAAGTATGTGTAGAAAAGATTCCCTTTAACTTTGAAAAAAGTGTGGCTCGGTCCTACTTTATAAACTCCGACATACATACATACATACACACATGCACAGTATACTGTTTTGTAGTATGTTTAAGAAAAGAAGAGCAATTTAGCATCGTCATATATTGAACTTACTTAGACTTGACTTGGCATGGTGTTATTTGTGGGCTGGCCGAAATCTTATTTGACTTGACTTGCCTTTTTCTCTATTACGAGAGTGTAATATGTTCTGTTGTGGTGTTGTAAAGTTATACGCAGTTAGCAAGCTGCGTGAGCCTTTTTGTTTGTATCTTTGTGCCATCATCTCATTTCATAATGTCTAAAGTTTCTTTGGGCTCGCCTTGCTGCAGTAGAAAAAATATGAGACGGCATTTAAAAGAGAATCTGTCTTCCTGTCTCAATAGGCTTAGAAGAAGCTTTATACTTTGAATTCATCTCCTGTCAAAAATGCTCTACTTAACCCTTCCTCACATTAATAGTTATAATATTACGCTCTTCTTAGTTACTCTGCTCCGTGTTAGCATACTCTACATACTTATAATACCTACTGTCTATAACATAATAAATGTTTGTATTGAAAGGGATAAATGTGTTGTGTATAAACACACTACTTATATCTAAAAACATCATTACATCATAGCTTTACATAATATATAGTATATGATTATAGAAAGTAGTATACTATGCTAAACTAAATACAATTTACTTGTATTATATTAGATCTACATAGTTAGTTCATTTTCTCAGCTTTTGTATTTTGTAGTCAAGTCGTGTAGGTACTAGCGCTAATGTTGTGTTGGCTCGTAATCAGTGAAGTGAATTCTTCGCTTTGCATTTGGAATGTAGTCTTCTAGTTTATATGTATATATTATTAACTAAACACCGAAATACAAAGAACGCTGAACATATGGTGTTTGTAAATGAGCGTGATACGAAAATGTCATCCTCATTAGTAACCATTCCTCTTGTTGAGCTTACTAATCTTATTGTAAGCTTCGCTTTACTTGCAAGCGGGTATTAGCCGCTGCTATGTTTCCTGACATGTATACATTTATTCTTTAAAGTTATATATATCTAAATATCTTGTATCAGAATCTAGTGTAGCAGAAGAAAACTAGTTTAAATTACTTGTCATTAACTTGCTATGTAATTAAGTTATTACCTGTTTACATTCTGAATTTGTATGTACTATTACTATTAGAATTTGTACTATTAGAATTAGCTTTCAATATACGGTTATCTTTAGTAGAAATCATGTTATGTATAAGTTCCTACTTTATTTGTTACTTTTAAGTAGTTTTTTTGTATCATTTTGAGCCGTTGTATAGCAAATTCAATTATAATGTGACACTATTTGTGGACAAAGCATTGACTTTTGAATGTTAGGAATCTTTTGTATGAATTTGTTTCATCATAACATATCACTAAATAAATTCTTGATGGGTTTTGTGAACATTTACCCTTCTCTGCTCTCTTTCTAATGAATTGGAGGGGAGGGCAGTAGATTGCTTACTCAGGCGTGAACAAGTCCTTTTGATGTTCACTCAAATTTCAGGGTTGATGTGATCAGATTGGATTCGCATGAAAAGAAGGCAACCCCGCTGTACTGTAGTATGACAATATGTGCTCATTTATGTCACTTTACTTCGTATCCTTCAATACTTTGGGATATTTTGCATTCAATATTAAATGCGTAGGTAACAAAAAGGTTAGGACAACAATACCATGCTAGTTATTTTACAGCTTGCTATTCGAGGTTTGATTTAAGGTCAATTTTTTATACTAAACTTGATAATTTTGGATATTTTGGAACTTCCATGGACAATCTACATATTCTATAATGTGCCCTTCCTTCCTTTAATTCCAGCATCCGTCTTTTGAACAAATTCTGTTCTACGCACACTGTACTGTACTGTATTGAATAGTAAAGGAAGGATGAGGTTTTCTTCTGTAATTTGTAGTGATGTTTTTAAAGAAAGTTTTATTTCTTCTTGCTTTTCAGGTTGATTTGCTTTACAATGGAGATCGTGACAGCAACTTGGAAAATGACCTGACTCTCCTGGATCTTGCCTTCATCTTCAAGTGGAACAAGGTATGCAAACTATTTCAATGCTCTTCAATTCTCTCTTTTTCCTTCGTAAGGAATACTTACAGGTTACGAATTCATTCCCATACTTCTACGTAAGTATAGGGCACAGCACACAGAAAGCTTACAAAACAAATTCTTTAAAATGAAATCCAAAGTGCCTGTACAATCTACAATACAAAACCAACATATAGGAATAATGTTAGACATTATGGAAAAGGATTGCATACAACCTTCGCCTACAATTCTAAAACATCATCAACACGAATTCCGGAATGATAAAAGATGTAAAGAACACAAACAACTGAGATACACACTACACACCTAAGGATAAATTAAGTAGGCACCAGGAGATGTATGCATGTAGTAACCATTATCTTACCTATAAACAACATAAACAATCGTCTTTTATTTTCACTGGAGTAGGAGTTTAAGTACATATTGTACATTGTATCTAGTTATGAGGTAGTAGAGATAAAAAGGCGTGAGCCAACATTCGTGTACTTTTCTGGTTAGTACGTCCACGTGCTGCACATACTTGTTCTTACCTTTGCTACTCTTCATATATACAATCAGACAGTGTAAGTGGATTTCGTCACTCCACTCAAGTCAGTAAAAGACATAGAATCTCATCTCGTTAGCTGCTGTTACTTATTGGTAGTGCTTCCTTATTCTCTGTGGTAAATACTTCAGGTATTTCCAATTTAATTCATCCGAATACAAAGAAAATGGCAGATATACTTACAATTTGCTATTTGTAATACAATATGGTTATAAACAGAAACGTTTTATGAGGAATTGGTTACTTAACTAGCAGAAAACGAATTCCAGGATTACAAAGTGATATTTTCTAGGCTGAACTCAATATCGGAGCACAGAATTTTTATTTAAGTCATACTCATATAATATGATACATTTATGTCCCACGAATTATGTTTTGCATACTTACCTTTATTTTATTAGAACAAATAATTACAGATCCAAAATTATACGGATGTTTATAATGATCACTAATGCTATAGCATGTATAATCATATAATGCATAAGCTATAAACTATGTTTCAACTTCAATTTGCTAAAATACTGCAAGTCTGTGTCACTACGGCTTGATACAAATACCAATTTGTATAAATAAGCATGACTAAAAACTTTTTTGGCTTTTCCTTTGCATTCCTTTCTCCTTACTTATTTTCCGCAGTGCATTGCATTGTACCTACGAATGCACTCTGTATCTAAATAGTTATATCTGTAATATTGTGATGTACTATACAATACAGTACAAAGGATCGTAAAATTATTGATTGCTGAACAGTAGTTAGTTGTTAGTACTACATAGAAGGCAGAAAGAAAGAAGGAACGAACGAGACCGTTGTTGGATTGGAATTCACATTACATCACACTACATAGTACATACATGCATGCACGTCCTTAAATAGAGTAAAGTTGATTGCAAAGAAACCAGCGTGTCTGGCCGGCCGGCGCTTGTTCGGCTTTTAATCACTTAATGAGATGAACTGCTTAATTTCTAGCTTGACGGACTAGATTTTTCTCACTAGCTGACTCGACGAAAAAATTATACTGGAGAGTGCTTACTAGTTTTTTGTCTGATTTGTTTTGCTATCTTGGATGAATATCATTGAATCACATTAGAATTTGGATGAGCTACCAAAGTGGGTGGCCAGGGATGGGTGACTTCGCTTCGCTTGGCATTTAGCTTCCAATTCCTCTATCTAATCCTATGTTTGACTACTCCTTGCTTTACTTTCATTGTATTTATGTAAGTAAGTAGTCTGCTACCTACTGCCTACTTGAATTGGATATTTACTTATTTCTTTACATACTTACTGTATACGTGTACGTGTTGTTTATGTGCTTAAGCATACATAAAAGAGCAATACGTATATATTTAGTTGCTTCCGTTGCCTTTGTTAACCTCTGTCTCTGTAATATGTATTTAGTATGGAGTTTAGTTTAGATACTGATAGAAGAAGAGCACAAAGTGGATTGTGGAAAGTCAAGTCAGTATTTTCGTGCTTTGTTTGATGTGAAGAGAATGTAATGGCAAATCTGGTTGTAGCAATTGGCAAGGCGTGTCATGGCCCTGTTCTCTTCTCTTCTGTCTCTTTATGCAGACAGTAGTTTAGTTTATAAAGAGGAACGTTGAAAGTTGAGTTGAGTGAATAGTTCCCTTATATTATATTATATTTAGCTTCTGATGCAATAATATTCTGTCTCTTAGTCTAAGTGAGGGATGTCTTTACTTTAGTTCTCATTCTGATTCAAGTATCTTTGTCTGTATAGTAAACTACTTTATATGGCACTTTATATTGTGAAGAGTAAAGGGAAAGTAGTGAGTTTGATTGTGAAAAGGAATAAGAGTTTAGTTTAGCGTGATGTGAGAAGGATTGGGCGACCAGACTCGACTCAAGCCAAACCAGTGACTACAAGCGGGCTGTATGTTGTTAGGATCGATAAATCTTTCAGTCGCAAGCCAAGCCAGTGCCACTGTATAGAATTGGGTTGATGCTTTCTGTTGGATTCCTTACATTACATTATTGCTGATACTTTTTAGGTCGTCACTCACTAGTACATAAGTATACTTACTACACTTATGTACCTAAGTAGTGAGTAGCTAGCATGTTGGTAGTTTGTAGAGTAATAAAGTCATTTCGGTGCTAAATCAATTAACCCAATTTTTTATTTTTTATACTTTCTTTTGCCCTAGATTTCACTTTCCATGTTTTCTAGTAAATGTTAAACTGCTAGTGACCTTTTCGGTCCTGTTAGCTTTACGGGTAAAATATAAACAGAAAGAGTAAACAGTAAAAATCACATGTGGGCATTCTCAAATTCTCTATAAAGGTGCAATATATTCATTCTTATAGTATTTCTTAAAAGTGAACTTAGTTTTTGCTTTATATGTGTGAATGGGTTTTGAATTGAGTTTGAATTTTCTCAAGGTAGGCTTAGGAGTGGGAAAAAAGTTAATTTCTTTTGTTTAGAGTAGAGTGTTATGTCAAGTTGATTGCCAAGCTTGGCTTTGGCTTTATACTTTGTTATGGAGTATGGAGGATGATAGTTATGAACGAGTTTCATGTCTTCTGCTTTGTCTGTCCGCTACCCTAATCATCTTGAGTTTTTGCAAAAGAGTAATAATCATCGGCAGTTTCTTTGTCTAGTTTGATTCAAGCTGTGCTTGGTTGGCTTAGTAAATACATATGTACTTGTATTATATGTAGGAACATATAACATAATCTGTATAATGCCTAAATGCTACCTACATGCTACTTTTATACTCTTTAATGAATAGGTAAAAGTAAAAATTGTAAGTCTACCGCATAGAATAGAGATGCTTTGTGTAGTTTTATGTAGGTAGTAGGTAAATCATTAAACGAATTCAATAGAGAAGCTTTACCTACTTATACACATAGATATACATTGTATGTATGTAGGCAGATTTTCATTTCTGAAAAGTAAATTGTCTTTGAATGTCTATGGACGGATGAAGATGGACAGATTGATTATTTGCATGGACAGATAGATGTATTTAATTCAGCATTTCAATATTTGATGGTCAAATCGTGCCTCCAATTTTGCAAAGGTCTGTAATTTAGTTTCAGCTCGAGTTTGAATTGAAAGATGCTTCTTTATCAACATAATATAATAATATGTAATCGATCGTGCTGAAGATCTATTTTTCTTAAGCGCATATATCGGAGTATTTATTAGTATCATTTCATTGATTTAGTTTAGTTTAAATATTATTATCAACCACTATTATTTTATTCAGGTGTAATTAAATTCCCTAACTATTACTTCACATATATATGTGCTAGTCCTTGTGATGTATGTATTAGTATTAGTAGAGTCTAGCATGTTTAGAAATGTAAACTTAATAGACAAGACGGATTAATAAGTAAAATTTTAATTAAAATTTTTGTAAAAGCTGATTAATCACGAAACGATAACACCTTGTGTGTTGTTTTTGTATGAAAAGTTATCATGTGTAATTAATGAGCATAACGTGCTACGAGAACGTGGCTCTGGCTTTCCTATAAATTACTACGTAATAGTATCTATCGTGCGTGCGTATAAACGAACTACATTAATGATAAGTAAGATAGTATATTTACTACCAGCACAAGTTAAGATACATATACAATAGTAGAGTAATAAGGACAGAACCAAACCAGTACAAGTAAGTCAAAGTCAGTCGCAGCCAGGCCAAGTCTTAGCAGACCAAAGCAAATGGTAAAGTAAATAGTTGTAGAGCGACAGATGAGACGCGATCAAGAATCAGATAAGAGTTTAAGTAGCCACTAAAACCAATTTTAATCACTCGCAAGCGGCCAGGCTCTACTAATGCCTTTAGATGGAATGCAAATGCACATCTTTATAAAATGAAACTAATACTCGCAGTAAATTATTTTTAATTTGCTCATTTATCTCCTTAATTGAAATGTTAAGTTTCAGACGGAATATTTCGTAAGTAGAGTAGAGTTGCATGTTTATGTGTGAGAATCTTTATAGCTTATAAAGCTTTGCATGCATATTTATAAGGGATATTGCTATGAATACTAAATGTGCATTATATTATTGATACTATCTGTGTAGCGGAACGTAAAATTGGCACACTCTAAATATCTATACTATATTTCAAGCTGGAATCCTGGAATTTATTTATAGATGTGTAGAATTCATGGAAGCTTTAGTTGCGTTTTAAAGGTTGCATATTTAAGTAGGCATAAAAGTGATAAAATGAAATTAAACACGGAATAGTATTTTAAGGAAGAAGGTTAGGCCAAACTAAACAAAACTCCCACACGTCATGTTAGGTTATAGGGTAATAATAAATGCTTGCTTATGCTATCGTATCATAATGTGGTAGTACAATATTCTTGTGCTTTGCATTGCCTTGTGTTTAGCTTAGAGCTTGTTCGCGACCTCGTGTCACTTCATGACTATGACCAACCATCTGATATATTTATATGTATAATACTATATCTAAATACTTTATATGCCATTAGGAAAGCTATACCTACTATACTATAGTTAATATAATTTAAGAGTTCTATTAATTGGTTATTAGGTATGCATAGCAAATTTATTTAAAAGTGCTTTGTTTTCTTCTCTATAAGTATATATGTGCATAACTACTAAAGTGCGGTCGTGTCTTCTTAGACAACAATAGAATAATTTTACCTTACCTACTTTAGTATTTGTTTTGCTATATATACTAACATCAATAACTCATTTACGTGATTATAATACAATATTAATATTATGTATGTATGCCTAAGCTATATTTAAGGTACTTCATGTTTAATGAGTTTTAGCCCGCCCGAGTGTGCGAGGCTGGCTTATGTAATCGCAATGTCTGTCCGTGCGTCCGTCCGTGCGTCC
>JAQFYC010005204.1:0-15023 GCA_034694165.1 Tomocerus mixtus
TTTTGTCTACTTGACAAGATATATCTGTATTATATTGTTCCACAATTTTATGTACCTTTTTAATAGTCCTTATACACTTTCCTATTTAATATTCAATTATATTAACTACTTATTAACAGAATAAATTAAAATATTAGAAATTCGAGCTGAAATTCCTTATAAAAATCTCAAACTAATTTGTGAAAAGTCTGTTCTATATTAATAGCGATTATTTGCCTTTTACGGCAATTCTCTATGCGTACTAATAGTAGTATATCCTTTTTACCTTTTGATTTTCTGCTGCTTTTTACATGTGAACAAAAAAACGCTCTAAATTCCATCCATTCTATATTGAAAAATTCCTTATTAATATTATTAATTAACTTACTAAGCCCTTTACCTTATAATTGCACCTTATATTTAAAGAAAGTAGTATTTTCATTACGTAGTTCATAAATTAATAAATTTCGGGGCCTGGCCATGTACACATTTTTAACATTTAAGCTAACTACTACTCTCCTGCTCGAAGGACCAAGTTATTGCTATTAATTATTAATTATTAATTAGTACTAAAGTACTAAAATAGAACTCAAAAGTTAGCATATATAAATAATTAGATAAATATTCTGTGAAATAGTTTATGTCATTGGCGTAGATATATTTTATGGAGGGGTGTTGACCCGGAGTGGTGTGGTATTTATCTGTAGGAAAAGAAGGGAGAGAAAAGGGCAGCAGCAAAAAATGGTGAAATGTGATGAAGGACCCTGAAGGGCTCTTTTCTTCGTCTACCTGAAGAACACAATGGTCCTTAATATTCTTCCAATTACACTTTTACTGTTTTACTTGTAGTTCCTTCGACTCCACAACAATCAATGCCCCGAGGCGACTCTTGAAATTCTGTTGTCAAGTCATCCTCATTAACCATTCCTTGAGCAACACACCGGGCTGAGACCGGGGCACAAAAGAATAGAGCTCATTTTCATTACCAACAATAATAGCTTTACTTTAGTAGAGATATTGGTTAAATAAAGATGTGTAAACACTAAACACAACGGAAAAGGATCCTTGTCGTTTTCATGGTTTGTTATTCCCGTGGTGCGTGAATGATAGCTTTTATTTTATGTGTGGAAGTGTGGACTATATAGACACGCGAAATATTTCTCTTAAATAAAATAATTGCCCCAATTAATATTCTTTGTTGATAATAATTTATTATTCTTTATTTCACTTCCAATGAAACCATTTAAATTGGCGAAATAAATAAACCATTGCAAAACGGATGTAACATCACGATGACGATAGTTAAATGACATGGTAGCATAAGTATTATGACCCATTAGGAATGTGAATTGACGCTGACGCTCTCAATTAATTTATTAGCTACTAGCAATTAGCTAGTTGATGAACCCGTGGCAAAAAAGATTTATTAATAGAATTAGCGACTAATTCAATTAGCTCAAACAATTCATTACCTACAATTACAATAAGTCACGAATCCTTGGCCAGGCCAAGAGTTAATTCATTCAATTATGTAATATTAAATGTATTTATTACATGCAAACTATTATTTGTATAGTATATCGTCAGTAGCGTACTTACTACTAATTCCAAATGAGGAAGCGAATGAATTGCGCTAAACAAAAATTATATTTAATAATTAAGAGCATAAAATAGAGATTTTGAATTACGGAAAATTTCAACAGAATTTCCCATTTTTTTAAAATTGCAAGTCAGAGTACATTTTTTGGCAAATAAAAAGAAATATTTTAGCATCTAACATGTTTTTAATCTAACAATTACTAACAAACACAATAATATATTTTTAATACTCATTAAAAATGGCAATAATCGTATTGTAATGCGTAAAGTAGACGAAAATGCAATGAGACACGTACAGGACATGAAAATGTGTTTGCTTTGCAGTGGTCGCAGGTCGCAGTAGCAGTGGGCTGTGGGGGTTCATTGAGATATTTTGGAATGCGAGTTTGCCGCGTCCCGTTGAAAAAAACCAGTGCGTGAGTTTTTGCCGGCGGAATATCTTCTTCTTAGCGCCTTTCTTTTCTTTAATTCACAATTAAGTCAACAGTTAACAAGGTTAACGAATGTAAGACTGATTTAGAAACTGCCATCGCCAAATTGCAATGGAAATTGTGCCGTCACTTCGGGACCCGATTGTCATAGGAGGCGCCGTTGCCATCCCCTTAATTCTCTTCCTGTTGGTCTCTATGTACAGAAAAATTAGGTCAACAAATCATTTCATTTAAAAAATCGAATTTTGGCTTGCGTTCTCGTTATTTTTGAATGGTTTGTTATTATATTCGTATTTTGCAAGATTTTGACTAATTTGTTTTCAGGAATGTGATTGCAGCCCGGGTTAATTGCTGGTTCTGCAACAGCAACACTAAAGTTCCTTTCGCAATGGTCAACAGTTGGACTTGCCCCTCTTGTCATCAATACAACGGATTCTCAAAGGTTGAAATTGTGAATTTTAATTATATTTATTCTAAAAATGTGTATTTTAGTTGTTTTCTTGTGAAAATTGGCATTTGATTTTTAAAATCTGTTAATTTTGCACTTCCAGGACGGAGGATACAACAAACGGATTCCTGCCCAATGGATCGAGTCACTAAACAAACCGATTCGGGGTTGTGCCTACGGGAAGACTTCATTTGGTCCGAATGGTCTTTGTGCTCAATGCAATCTGAACCAAGAACTAAAAATATTTCAACTGTCTTCTTTTGTCCCAACGACTGAAGATAATTGGGCATTTGATCAACAAATCGTCCAGGAACAGTAAGTGGGAAATACAATAATAAGTTTTGGCTAACAATAAGTATTTGGAAAAGACTTTTCACTGATTTTTAGCATGAAACACTTATTAGGAATTTTCTACTTATTTAACTTCAATTTCTAATATTTTATCCCACCCTGTCCTGTGAATGTGTAGTTACATAAATGAATATTAAATAGGAAAGTGTATAAGGACTTATAAAGGTACACAAAATTGTGGAATAATTAAAGACAGACATCTTTAGTCAAGTGGAGAACTCCTTTATTAGTTTTTATAGCCATTATATTAATTTGTGCAAGGAATTCATCTATTTTAAAAGAGTTCCCCACGAATGTTAAATTAAATAAATTTTAAAAGGTACTATTGACTTTAATAGGAAGCGATTGGAAAAAATCTACGAACTGTGTTCCCCGTGTCAAGAATTTGTGCGACGGAAGTTAAGGGCGGGGACGGAGGAGACCAGAGAGGAGGACTTGATGATCGGGAAACTGAAGATCGTGGAAAACCCTTTAGTAGTTGACCCCCAAGGTGGGGAACGTTCTCGCTCTGTTCAAGATTCTGATTATTTTCTTGGGCGGGCGCCGACCCCCGTTTTCTCGCCTTTGCGTCCCTACAACTCCTCCTCGCCTATTTACTCCCCCTCCCCCGTGTATTCCTTCCCATCCTTTTCCCCCTCCCCTCTGAGGAGGAACGCATTCTTCCCTTTGCGCCACTCAGAATTAAGTTTCTCGTTTGGGGGCGGGGCATCTCTCCAGCAACATCATTCTAGCCAATGTCAATGTCAACACCAACATCAACACCATCAAAATATTCGGAAGACCACTTTCCCCCCAAGTTTTTACGACTCCGGTGCAACTGGACCCCTGTGGACCCCTGTGAGCACCTATAACCATATAAGGGACTACAAAAGCTCCTCCGTTGCTTCCATTTTCGGTGGGAGTCAAAAAGACTTAAGTTTTCACGATCAAGATAAATATTCAAATTCAAGAAACTTTATTTCACCGCCACGCCTTTCACACTATAACAATTACAGTTATACTAATTCGGATTTCTACACCCCGAAAATGGTGTCCAGGTGCTCGAGTCAAAGTTCCGGGTTCATTTCCGGCTCCCTCGTTTCAGAACCCTACTTCAGTACTCACAATAAATCCTGGGAGACGAATACCGGAACCACGAGTGACATTTCTGATTCCGAAGAGGAAGACCAACAAGAAATCCAGGAGAAACGGCCAACTTTGAGTTTGAAGAGGAAACTTGTGTCAAATTCTCCAATTTCCCCCGGTTCGGGTGTTAGGAAATCAAAAACGGGGATTCTGGCCCTAAGTTTGTTGTTCAATGCCATTCTGCTTTTGATGTTGGCATCTTCCGACTATTTTTGCTTCTCGGGGACGGAATTGTACCAGAGCTTTATGGAGTTTTTATTGTTTTTGTTGGATATTGTAGAGAATTTCCTTGCCCCGTCTTCTTCAATTGACAATGTCAATTACCAGAAATTGTCATTAGTACCGGATTTACAACTATGGAATGTTAATGTTACCAATTAATGAACCTGACTGAATGATTAAATAAATATATATGCCCATATAAAGTAAAAATTCTTTTTATTTGCTTTTTATTTATTTTTGGTCGTGCTTGGCAGTTAACTATGGTATATATGAGAACCCAATGCATTAAATTCTAAGGAAGAACTGGCCTTCTAAATGTGAGTGAGTGGATACCAAGATTGTGACAGAGATAGGCTTCCACATTTCCTAGTGGACCAAAAGTAATTGTTTTTGAATGTGAAATCAGTTTAAGACAACTTTCGAAATTCATTACAAAGTTGTCGGAAACGGTTGAAGTTCAAAACTAAATAGCTTTTTTGACCCACAGGTCCGCTAGAAAATGTAGATACCTCTGTCGCAATTTTGGCAATAATACATTTACACTACACATGTAGATGGTCAGCTGATGTCCATCGAAGAAAAATTATGATTTGATTTACCTATAGACCCGTCAGTCACAAGGCCATACCGCCGTCCGTGTCCGCGGCCACAGCACACCTTCATTTACATGTATGTATGTATATGTATATATATTAGAAAATTTGTGTTTATTTCGTTTATTCGACAGGCAAGACATTATAAGTCATTACAAATGATCGAAGTGGAATGACTTCAGCGATTCGGTAGTAGGAAGAGACAGTAGATTCATAATATTCAATTTTGACTTAATTGTTTCCTGTCGGGGGATGGCGTAACTCAAACAAAAATAATCAAGAAGTGCCTATCCACTACAAAATCAGTTTGAAAACGCATTTACGAATACTGTTCCAAAATTATATTTACACACTTTTTGTGGTAAGGCATGTAGCATATTTTGATTCCGAAAAAATATAACTACATAGAAACCCAGGGAATCCAAACCAGGGTTTTACTGTCGGAATACTGGTTTTGTCTTACAGCTAAAAAATCGTAATTTTGAAAAATTAAACAAAAATTCATAAAAAGCTAAATAAGTTTGTACGAAGTTTGGCAAACTTTGAACGAATTTGGATGGATACAAAATTAGGGTCAAAAAATCGCTATTTCTTTTGTACTCGCAATAGGAAAGTTAGTATTGAATCCACTTTTCTCTCCAACTTCGCCAACCGCATTTTGACCTCGTTAACTTCAGTCTTTAATTCCGTCTTGACATCATTAAGTTCGGCAGGAGTCACCACTGCAGCCGCAGCCCCATTGTCCAGTTGAGGATCCACCAATGCTGCTGAAGCCCCATTGTCCAGTTGAGGATTCACCACTGCTGCTGCAGCCCTGTTGTCCAGTTGAGGATCCACCACTGCTGCAGCCCCGTTGCGTTGGCCTCTTGAGGTTCCAGTTCTTGAGGCACGGGGTGGCGGAAAAGATTTCGTGCCAAAATGTCAAGGGACAATATTTTTACTGAGTCGGAAGCGGAGCTTTTCACAATTGCAGTTAATTCTCTCTTCCAATCAGAATGAATGTCCGCTCCTCGTCCTCTTCCTCGCCCCGCAGACTCTAGAATATTAGAGATTTAAAATATTTTAAAAACTAACATTTTTCAAGGTCAGAACCCGAAAATCAATAATTATTTTATTTTAGTCTTTACGCCTGTAACATTTTAAGTGATTAGCATCGCTACATTAAAATAAAACAAGAGAAAAAGTACCAACTTTTGTTCTGGACGCGAATAGCAAGGGACTGATGAACCTGAAAAAATAAACAGTTACGAATTTTAGTAATTCGAAGCAACTCAGTTTGAGAATGAGAAGAATAAGTTGTGATAATGATGAGCTAATACCCACCCACCCACCATTCTTATCTGCTCCTTCCTTTCCATTGAAAGAAGTATTTGTGTATTTTGAATTAGAATATTATTTAAATGTCAAAAATACACACTCTTTCTCTTTCCACATTAAAACTACTTTCTTAGGAGAGCTTATAGTAATGGACATTCGTAATGAAAATATTGGCGCTTTTCCTGAGTTTTAGAAGATAGCCTATATTCCATTACAGTATAGGACAGGATCTAGAAAACAGAAACAAGAAATTACTGCTACTAGATTTTACTGTTTATATGAAAATCTTTTTCATATAAATCCTACGTCAATCCTATAAACTAATCCAACCGCACTTAATTACACACTTTTCTCCCGAAATGTATGTTATAATCAATTATTCTCTGCCCAAGAGGAGGAGTTACGGATACATTCATGAAAGTTTAGGGAGGTAGTTAGTGTTATGTTAACCTTGGGAGCTCTTAGTTGGGTTATAAGGTTTAAGGTATACTAATGAACGAATTGATGCCCCATGGGGTATTATTATTATTCAGTAGAGAATATTTTGATAATATAAATAAAATATGCTCATGAGGAATTATTGCGTCTATTTTACAATGTGGTTTGCATTGCCATCAATCATCAAAAATACCGTTGGGGCTGGACCACTATTGCGCCCATGGGGTACTAATAAAGAGTGTCGGTGACACCACTATTATTAGGTTGAGATTTTAGAGTCCCTTGGTTACATCCGTTTTGCAATGGTTTATTAATTTATCAACAAAAAGTAAAATATTTAATATATTTGAACGGTATTTCTTATTTCATTTCGTTATGTGAATTTTTTTACTTTTGTTATTGCTAAGTACTACAGACAGACAGACAGACAAACGATAGTTAAGTAAATGGTTGTAAATTGTAAACGTATCTGAATATCTGGGCACGTGGTCATCTAATTGAAATGAATGAATGAAATAATTCGCCTAGCGTTTAAGCGTTTATCCTAACTAATCCTCAGATTCAACGCGATTCAAGTTTTTTCTCGCCGAGTTTTGCAAAACCAGTTGGACAAGTGAACTTTAGAGTTCGTCTTATTCTTCTTCGTCGCTGGGCCGTCGTTTCCTCCACAAATCTCAGTCTTCCTTCACCCTCCACCCAGACAAGAACATTTTCACTTCAGTTTTAAAATTACCATTTTCAGAGCTGAAATAACAGAAATATTTGATCTAGTTTCGACTTTAGAGTAAGATTGACATTGACAATGGATCTGTCTGTCGAAATCTATTGGTGAGATTCTGCTGACAAGAAGGAGGAAGAAGAACAAGGACAATTCCAACTTCCAACAAGGAGGATTCTGATAATTTTGTGTGTGTGTGGAATCTGTGCTAAAAGTTCTTTGGGTTAGTGAGTTCTTCTCAAGTCCAGTTGAGACGTTGAGAGTTGAGGTGAGTCAAGTCTGCCCGCAGGCCAATTACCAAACCAAACCATTTCCTACTTTACCTTTACTTTAGTGTAGTTAGTAATCTTCTTCTGAGTCCTTTTCTAGGTCAATCCCCTAGAAAACACGTAACAACTCTTTATAATACAGTTAACATTCCTATCCTCATTATTATTATGCATTAGGCTTAGCTTTATTCATCTTCATCATAAGATGAGTGCATCTTCCCCATTTTTGGTATACTAATATACAGGTGATGACACCAAAACATTTTAAACCTTATATCATAGGAAATAGCCCAAGGGGCAAATTATTTAATTATTTAATAATTATTTGCGTCACAGTCACAGTCACAGACCTTGCAACATTTCTTAATGCATAATTTGTCATCGTCACCTTTATAAGTTCTATGCTAATGCTGATATGAATCAATTGGATCAAAATATATTGCCTCAAGCTGCTACCAAATATCGTACAGAATGTGAATTGAATGTGGGGCAAATTGAGCAAATGTTATAGCATACTATAACCTTTGCGGCATTTAGTGTATGAGAAGGACCGTTCTTTTTGCAAGTAGGTACCTATGCATAATTAGTACTATATTTTATGTAATATAGGTAATAAAAGTGTAAAAGAGGAACGGAAAGTGAAAAAAGTGTTAACAAGCCTAAATATTTGTATAATTGAGATTTTGGACAGGAGTGTGCAAATATTTATACGCATAGTTCATACATTCTGCGAATTGACACAATTTTTAAGGAAAGCATTTTCCTCTGCAAAAAATATGTAGGTTGTTTTTTCTATATAATAGGTTCTTTGCTAAATACATGAATAAATAGAGCATGCATTATGCATTTAGAGTTCCAAAAGATATTGACGACAATTTTTATTTAACATTTTAATTCTAATTAATAAAAAAGTATTTATTGTGCAATTTGTTTAGCAGAGAAAATTGCAAATATTTTTAAAAATGGAATGGGATGGTAAATCTTGCCATGAGCAATTTTTACTTTCTACATGTTAAACCAACAGAAATGGAGCTGGAAAGGCGTGTATAAAATGGTGTAGGATTCTAATTTCTAAAACCAGTGAAAGGAAATAAACATTAAATGTATATTATGATACAATTATGATAGAATTATCCCATCTTTGAGATGTAACCCATTAATTTTGAAAAAAAAAACATATCACAATCACAGTATATATTATGGTGATGATATTTTATATTTTGTGGCACAATGTGAATTAACAAATATAATTGTAATGTTATGTAATAGGGAGACAAATCTAATTATACAGTCAACAGTGCCTTTATTTATCAGATTCCTGATGATCACCACAATCATTTTTTGGTTATTCCTCTTTTGAGATATCGCATTTTTGTAAAAATAGCAATTTAAAGTTTCACCACTATTAAATAAAAATAAACATTTAATTGCAATGTGCATCTTGTTTTGTGAGTCTTGTCATATTTTGTTTATAGACATTATGAACATTAGATGTGTTTTAGTATTTACTAAATTATAGACATTTAAAATTCCATATTATGATATCCAAAGGTTATGCAAAAAAGTTTGCAGTATTGTTTTTAATTTAATTCCGATTTTTAATTTTTTGTTTAGAAAGGAAGGCAGGAAATAGTTTTGCAAAAATCGGAGCAGCAGGATGCTCCGATTGGCGAGTTTGGCGCTGCTGACGTTGACCACCGTCACAGCGTCCTCAGAAGATGTCTTCACAGCGACGAGTCAATTTATCCCGCAGAATGAGAACGAAACAAGTTTCGTGAGTCCACATGTCAACTATTCGTTCACGCCTTCCGATTTGGTCCACGGATTCAAACCCGTTTACGCCACCGATGCCCAATTCGTCAGTTTTACAACGGAAGCCACGCCCAGAAAACCCGGGATCCTATCCCTATTCAAGAAAAAGAGGAGGCGACCCACCCACCCTCCTTATCTACAACAACATCAACAATATTCAGGATTCAACCAAAGTGCCCTCCCCATAAACCCATCTCAACAAATTCCCCCCAATCAGGGGAACCCCCAACAATTACCAAGTACCGGAGGGCCAAGCAACTTCCTCCCGATGGAAAATAAACCCCAGAATGGGGAACCCCTTGGCCAAAGTTCGGCGGAAATCAATTCTTTTGCCGCCCACCCCCAACAACAACAACAGCAACAACAATATCAACAACAGTTCGGGCACAACAACAACAAAAGCCCGTTGAGCAAATTGGCAAATCTATTCCGCCCGAATCTCCCACGACAAAGACCCTTCCAGCAGCATGGACAACAACAACAGTTCCAGCAACAACAATATAATCCACAACAATATCAATTCCCCCAACAACAACAACAATTTCCAGGACAATATCCCCCGTTTCAGCATCCTCAACAACAACAGCAGCAACAATTTCCATTACAACAACAACAACAATATAATCCTGGACAATTTCCTCCGCAACAACAACAGCAATTCCATGGACAATTTCCCGGACAGCCTTTCGGCGCAGCTTCAAACCAACTTCCAGTGCAACAGCATCCAGGAAATCCCGGAAATAAAAATATTCTATCCAGGATTAATTTAAATTCTTATCTTAAAAAAATTTCAAATATGTTCTCAAGGAACCCGCCACCAAATAGTTTTCCGGGACAGTATCTTCCAGGACAATATCCTGGTCAAATACAGCAACAACAACAATTTCCTCAACCACAGCAACAGATAAATGGACAAAGTTTAAATTCTCTCCAGCAACAGAATTTAAACCCTACTCAGAATTTGGCTACCGCCAGTAGCAATGTGAGTCCCGCCATCCAACAGTTGAATCCACAGCAGCAGCAGCAACAAACTCCGAACGGGTTTTACTACCCGAATTACTACCCACAAAATACGCATGCGCCTAAACGCAGGAAAATCAAGGTCAAAAAGGGTCAAAATCGGAGGTCTTCTTTGACAGAGGAGGAAAAATTAGTGGGGCGACCGAGGACAAATCTGGACAAGGACAATATTGAAGTTAAAGTCACCAGTGACATGCGCACAGATGCAAGGGGTCTTAATTTCGATGACGTCAAGAGAATTAACTTCAACTCTGTGGAACCAGTTTTCCTGCGCATAAGGAGGAATGTAGTCTACCCAAGCAGCAGCGGCTACAGAATGCCCGGTCTTTTCGGATTCGACTCGGGAAAAGCGTTCTACTTGGACAAGGTTCATTTTTAAATTATTTCCCAACTGCACAAAATTAAATATATTTAATTGAGATTACATAAAATATTGTATAATTCGCAATTTGTAATTAATTATAGTTAAGAACGTATTTTCATTTTTTGCTAAAAGGTTTCTTGTTTATCCCAATATTTTACCAATTATTGCATATTATCCATTGTTATTACTTAAAGTAGGTTAAATATATAGGTGCCCATCATTATTTTCGAAATTGATAAAAAATTTGTTCAGAAAATTAAAAACAGAATAAACCATGGCAAAACGGATGTAACCAAGTGGTTGAGCTCCATACTGTACTAATTAAGTTGCCAGCTTTTCATTGATGGCAATGCCAATGCCAATATATGGTTAAAGTGGTACATTATAATTATTAGAACAAGTTGTATTTATTTATCCTTCATAAAAATTAGGGGGCGTTTCCCTTTTATTCCAATTAATTAGTGACAAAACATGATTTACTTTTTTGACACACAGGATCCCAAAACGGGGGATATAACATTTTCGCCTCCCGCCGTGGCCAGCAACGAAGTGGACAGCAACTCTACGGAGGCAAAGAAGCACAAGCCAATGCCCATAATCATCCACAGCTATTCGACAATGAAATTCCACGGGAATGCAAACCGCACCATTAACCAGAAGAACCAGAAAAAACGCCCCACTTTCTACAAAGGGAACCGCACCGTAACCCTGGCCCCACCCCGTCTGCCCAGCTTTTACATCCCAAGCAGCACGACGACAACGACTACGACTGAAGCCCCCACAACGTCCACAGAGCCCCCAAAAGCATTTCCAAACGTCATTGTCGCCAGCAGTGGGGAGGACCTCAAAAAACCCAATGGGCAATACGACCCCTACCTACCGTTTGAACTCTTACAAATGCAATTTACAACTAGCTCCGCCCCCTCACAGACAGTAACTCCAACAACACTAACGAGTGAAGCTCCTCCCACAACTACAACCACAACCACCCAAGTAACCACAACTACCACAACTGTCCCCACTACGACTACCCAAGCAACCACAACAGTCCCAACGACGACCGTGGACCCTTACACGATCAAGGAGAATAAAACCCCGAGCACAACACCAACAACTACGACCACGACAACCACTGTAGCTCCGACAACAACCACTACAGCAACAACAGCTATTCCCACAACGACAACAGTAAAGAGTGTGGTGCCCTCTGCTGAGACGACGACGGTACCATCAGAAGAAATTGCGGAGGAGGACTATTACGACTACAATTATGACGCCCAGGGTCCCCAACAAAACGCCCAGCGCCCATTTTTCGGGCAGGGACAGGGAAATAATTTCTATCCTGGAAACCCCCAAAATTCATTCAACGGCCCATATGGAGAATTGCCCCTAAATAATAACTACCAACAACAGCAGTATAATCCGTACAATAACAACATACTTCCCCCCGTAAATAATTTTCCTGGACAGGGGATGGGAAACTTTCCTCAGGAAATATTGAATAACAACAACGTGAATCTGAATACTGCGCAGAAAAACAGTGTAGCTCCGCCCCCACCTGCATCCTTGCCCAGTGAGGTCATCAAGCAAGTAGAACCGCCAGTTTTGAATGAAACAAAGGTAGTCGACGATAAAAAGGCGGTAAACCAGAACCAAACGGTGACCGTGACGACAACAGTTACAAGAAGCGAGTCGACAGTCAGTGCCGAAGTGAGCAAAACGGAAACCCCGCCCACAAACGGGGTCCAGCAATCTGAAGAGTACGAAGTTAGCGTTGAGATTCCAACTGGCCAACCCTTCCGCCCCGTTCAGCTTCCGAATCAACCAAATTCAAGACTCCCGCCATTTTTTATGCCGAATTTCAGACCAAATTACCCGACACACTATATGAGACCAAATAATAACTTCCCCTTCAGACCCCCACCCCCAGTCAACAAAATTATGAGTGCTTTACCCCCACAACAACCCCCGCCGTTTATGGGGATCAATCCAAACAGTAATAAAATACACCCAGGGCCGCCCCCACCACCCCCACCTCAAACCACACCTGTGGCCACAACTACAACATATACCACAACGACAACAACAAAAAAACCGACAATAACTACAACAACAAAAGCTCCGACGACCACAACTACGACCACGACTACGACTACTCCGGCGCCCACTACGATAACAACAAAGAAAATTACCCCGGCGCCCACCACAGCAAAACCAACAACAACTACAACCGTAACAACCACGACAGAGGAAATTGACAATGTTGTCGAGGAATCGAATCACCAGGAAGTTCATTTCGCACCGAGTCAAGAACTTCTCCTAAATTTGGACAAATACGAAGATATCGGGAACACCACTTTAAGTTTCAGCCCCTCCATTGACAAACTCCAGGAAAGTCCCCCCGACACCCCGATCCAGGTTTCCTTAGAGGGAGAATTCGACCCCTGGGGTATTACAAATCACACCGAGATGCCCCCAGTGCAACTCCCCAATAGGGAGAATCACACGCTCATCGCGAAGACACCCGAGGATCCCCAAGAAGGAGCAGACTATCCCCTGGAGTACGAATACGAGGACTATATTGTCAACAGTAACGGGGAAACTGTCGTGGTCAACAGATCCGAAATTTCGGTTCCTTTGGCCAATGTTCTAGGGAACGTCCCCTCGTCACCCCAACCTCAAACACCTCCCCCAGGAAATTTCCATCCTCAACAATTTCCCCAACAACAAATCCCCCCTCATCCGCAGCAGTTCCAAAATAACAATTTCCCTCCGGGGCAACAATTTAATCCGAATTACCCGAATTTTAACCCAAGTGTTCCATTTGGATACCCAGTACCAGGACAAGGCCAAGGACAACAGCAGCTCCCCCCGTACCATCAGAACTTTCAGCCAATGCCATTCCCCTTCCAAAATTTCCCCCCACAGCAGCAAAATGGGCAATTCCCCCCACCCCCTCCAAATAACGGACAGTACCAATATTACCCTGGATATTATAATCCGTATTATCCTTATGGAATGTATCCAGCAGTTGTCCCGAACGCAACAGCACTTCCGCCAACAACGGTGACGACAACAACTTTGCCGACTACGACAACCACAACGTCCACAACGACAACAACTGCCCCACCCACGACGACAACAACAAAAGACCAACAATCTGAAGAATCAATAGCCCATAGTGTGTCAGTCCAGAAAATCCAGGAGGAACAGAAAGAAGAAATTCTTCCCGAAGTTGAAGAAGATGAAATCGAGGAATTGCTCGAAGATATCATAAAGACCCCGGAGGAGGTTCCGGACGAACCGAATAAAAATCTCGTCTCCAGCGTGACGAAATTGCCCAACATTCTCCCCCAATTCCGCCCCAATGTCGAAAATCAGAACCAAAGACTTCCTTTGTTTGAGAGCGACCCAAAATTCCAGTACGTGCCCACAGAAGCGACCAAGGAGACAGCCCACCCCAGTGGACCCGTCGAATTGCCTCCATTGTCTGAAGAAATTGAATATTATGACGACACCCTCGTAGGGGGAATGAACCCACCGCCCCCAATGAAGAAGCCTTTACAGAGACCAAGTTTATTTGGGCAATTATTCGGAAACAAAAGGAAAAATGGGCCACCGCCAATTAAATTCCACCCTGGGGGACCTTTTGGGCCCCATAATGGAAATAAGGTACCAGGACACTTACCACCCCCTAATGGACAACATATGGGGCATATTCCTCCTAATGGTCACAACAATGTCAATCCAAGTCAATTCCCTCCAAATGGGCCCCAGTTCCCCCCTAATCCAAATGGTCACGGACACAACCACAATATTCCCCCTAATGGACATCACAACATTCCGCCCCCGGGGATGCAATTGCAAATTCAACTCCAGCCAAAGATTCCCCCTCATCACCAAAATCCTCAAAAAATGCCCCCTCATATGAATCCGCAGAACAAACATCCTCCTCCACCCCCTCATCAGCAGCAACAGCAATTACAACAGCAACAGCAATTACAGCAACAACAACAATTACAACAACAACAACAACAGCAGCAACAAATTCGTTACCAGCCCCTTCCCCCAGTGATGATGCCCGGAGGCGCCTTAAACCCCGAGAAACTTTTCGGCGCTAAAATCGGGAACGCCACTGATAATTTCCGAGCGCAATTAGTAAACCAAAAATTCCCTGCGCAAAATTTAGTTCCCCCACCCGCGCCACTTCAAAATACCAATTTAAATCAAAATTCGAATTTCCCTCCCATGGAGAAAAGAATGGACTCCGGCTCGGAGGAGTCCGAAGAAGTCATTTACGTCACTCCAGAAGAACTGGAGAAATTAAAGGCCAACGG
>JAQFYC010005205.1:0-15022 GCA_034694165.1 Tomocerus mixtus
CGCTCTATGACTCGCATTTCCCCTCATAGATCCACTGGCGGCTCATTGAGCAAAACCCTAATTAAGCATCCCATCTTCTGTCTTCCCATCACTTCTTGTTGACTAAATCTTACACTCACTAAACTATCCTTCGTGAGTTCACGAGTCATAGTCAATAGTCATGCTAGCGGACAATCCGATCCCAAAAAAAGTAAATTTTATTTATTTTAAAAACTAAAATTTAAAAAAAGTAGAAATTACGTCTTTTTCCAGTTTAGATTTTCTATCTTCAAACTTCAATTTTCAAGGAACAACGAATAAACAGCAGCTGACTGTTAAGAATGACTTACTACTTCACGAGACTGACAAAGATTGCAGTTGAAAGCAATGAATCAAATCATTTTAGACGTCACAGACAAATCGGCGCTGGCCAATTTCAGTTTTTCCGTTTACCCAGTAGCCAGTACCCGCAAATTATCAATCAAACAAAACCAAAGCTGTTCGGCTGCATATCACGGGATTTCGCTCCACTAATAGCAAAACACAAGAAGGAAGACAATGGAGAAAGATTAGCGCCAATCTTGCGCAATCGCAATTCAACATTTTGCAAAAATGAGCCAAACTAATTTCTGCTTTCCCATTTTGTATTGAAATACAATTTAAAACTTTCCCAGCTGCTTTCATTTGAACTACATATTACTTATATATTTTCTTATCCGATATTTCCAATGTAATACCATAAATACTATTACTTTCTGTGGCAGTACAAAGCATAGTTAGTTAACAATTTTAATTATAAGTAGAGTTAACCATTTTCTGTGAAAAAATTGTGACTTTAACCATTCGTTGGGTAAATATGCACTACCATTACCGAATTAGGGTTTTAAAACTACGTAGTTGACAATTGACAACCCACAGTACAGGTTTTAATTAATTTAATGTTTCATTCACATTAATTTACACTTTTGTGTCACAGGAAAGGAAAAGTACGTTACGTAATGGTTGATGGTATATTTATTGTATATTTTTTAAGAATGATTACAATTACAATAGGTACTTAAAATATCGTTTCCCTTTTGAGTAGTAGTAGGCGACAAACAAAAACAAAAACATGTTGACAATGTTATGTTAATATAAGGTAAATGATAAAGGTAGGTAATTATTTAGTGTAATGTTTTACGTTAATGATTATGTTCATGGCTCACAAATAGCAAATTCCTACTCATTTACATATAAGCTGCAAAATATACAATCTAAGTTATTAAATACTTCATTTTTAGATATTTTTATTTACACTGTACACTTCAGTCTACATGCAATCGGCATTCGCATTCAAAATATACTTTATTTTAAATGTAAATACAATAACATTTGCACTGTGTGAAAAATTCTTGAATCTTGGTCTAAAGGGAAAATTATATAAGGTAATAGGTATAATAATGTTTAAAAGCCAGAAGCATTTACAAGTTATTGCAAGGGAAGTGTACATATTTTTATGTAAAGCCCAAAATAGTAATGACACCTTGTGCTATTGCTAACTTGCCAATTCCATTCCTAATGTAATTAATGGGCTCATGAAAGTCATCTAAAAGCTATTGATGACTGAGGAAAAAAGTGTATACATAATACGACATGCTAAAAAGGGTAATCCAATATGTAAATACTATATTATGCTTGGCCATCTTTGTTTGTATGGTGTTTGTTTACAAACAACAAAGAAAGAAGCGCACACAAAAGGCAATCCTTGTAAAAATAAATATGGTTAGGTTAGCTAATAGTTCGGCTTCGTTACCACATTTCAAGAATGCTCTTAAAAATCAAGGTTTTTCTTATCAATGCAATAGCTACGTTGTACATAATCATGTGTATTATGTTTGAGGTATATTCTTTATATTTAGAACAGTTTGGGAAAGTCTACATTTTAAATTGCTAAGAGCATAAACTTATTATTTGTATTTCCTCAAAATAAACTGTAATTTGCAATCAATACATAAATAATTAAGTAGATCACGGAAGTAGGTATGAAAGTTTGCAATTACTCATTCTACTGTGTATTTACATATTATAAGATTACTATTTTCGAATTCCTCAATCCCTTCGAAGTCCACTTCTAAACACAACTTTATTAAATTTTAAATAATAAATTTTCTTACGTTTTAAATTGTAGATTAAGCAATTTCCTACTTATTTAGCAGAGAACCCCCGAAGAGATAATCCACGTGGTAATAAAAGTGCCGAACTGGTTAATGCTACATTCTATATTAGGTCAAGGTATTTTAATTACAATTTACAGGACAGAGATTTGGAGAATCCAGACAGAATCCAGTAATAGGTAGCCAATAGCCTTCTTTATCATTCAAGCAAGCAATATATTTTAAAACAAAAACAGAGTGGGAATGGTAAAAGAGAAAATTAATACAATGTTAAGTAAATGCCCGTATATCTATCAATCTCTATATAAGAAGCTCAGGAAAAAAACATTATATTATGTCTAACATGATATACTATGTATACTATAATATGTAAATTAATTTCATTTGAGTAATGAAGAAAATGCGATTTTCTTTATTATCTATCATGACTTTCTACGATTTACATAAAATGTGTGCCATGATACTATTCTTCACGATTTCATTGCACGATTATGCTGTAGGTTAAGGTTAAGGTTAAATGAATATCCTCTACAACTAAAAATTACTACATATAAATACATAGGACAGTAAATACGTAGTTAATGTAATACTTATTGTACCTGTACTTGCAGTCTATGTACGTAGGTTGGTTTTGTACCCATAACTCAGAGATGTCTGTATCGCATTAATTATCTAAGCTGGCTTGGCTTGGGTTCGTTTGCTGTCTCTCCTTTTCTTTCAAGCTTGTGACACAAAACAACGTTAATAATCTAGATACAATACATGCAGTACATGTAAATGCTAAACTATATAACATAACCTGCAAAGGCAGTTATATACTAACTACAACCACATTAATATTATATTTTTGAAGTGTGTGGTTGACTATGTGGATCCTCAACACGAAATTCGTTAAAAGGCGAAAGAGAATCCGTCTGGTCAAAGTCAAGCCAAGTCTGTGTGAGTGTGCATTACATTTTACATTCTTTTTACATGAATATGAATTACTACATTGAATTGTGTATGTGACTAGAGGTATAGAGATGAAAGAATTAAGAGGACGAAATAATATTGTCGTTTTCCTTTAAGCCAAAGCCAACACTTAATTCAGAGAGGAGTCCATCCAGCTGACCAAATTAGGAGAGGATATGGATGATTGATAATGACTCTTAACTCATCCAATCCAGTTGACGCCCTTGGCTCGCTTGGCTTTCCTTTGAACATCTTCGTATTTCTTGTTCTACAATCTTCCTTCGCTAAACATTAAAGCCTTACGCCCTAGTCCGAGTCCAAGCCAAGGAGTTGACGTTGACGTAGTCCTCCACTATCTCACACACATTTTATGCATTTTACCAAATATTTAAACCTTAACTTACTTAAATTGGACGTTTTTACGTGACTGAGTTGCATTTATGCCATAAAATTCTGAAAAGCTATAATAATATTTATACCACCTATTGTACTATTACCTATATTATATTTTCTGTACATAAAAAGACATTTGGAAGCCGTTTTGACTAATCGCTATACTGTATTGTTTTCAATTACTTATTAAGTTAATCATGGTTAAGTTTTGAAATTGAAATGAAATGTATACAAAATCCAAATTGGCCTTCACTTTAACCAGTATTTAACCAGTATTCACTTAATTGCATTTCGACTTCTTTGTAGCAAGTACCGCCGGATTTCCAGGAATATAATATTCTCCAGCCAGGCGGCCTGTAAATGTTATTTATAGTTTTAGTTTGCTTGACCAAAATAAAAGTAAACTTATATAGTACACAAAACATCTTATGATAAAAAAAATAATGTATGAAACGTGCCTCAATCCCATTAATATTAAATATAATCTAATTTTTTTATATACTAAAAGCTAAATACCTAGGTATTTTAAGTAAATATGTATTTTGTACTCTTTGACATGTCTCTGCAATTTTTAAATATATTGCTATAAGTATATTATACTTATGTCCTATATGCTTACACAATACCTACTGGTATGCAGATACTAATTGTTTTTACTATTTTTATGCTACATTCTCCCTAATGATGACTTTTGTTGGGTTTCAATTGTAAATCCATATATTAAAGGAATTTGGCACTTTTCTAAGCACCTATATACAAGATTTACGTTGATTATTCTCCTGATTATGATATGTTTGTAATACATAGATATCGACACGTTATAAAGTTTATTAAATCTGATGATAAGTAATTAAGATAAGGAGAGGTTTGTAACTGCATTAAAATATTCAGTACCTAGTATCTGTATTATAGACAGCATATTTATGATTACGCGTTATATTTGTATATTTGCATTTACATCTAGTTCTTTTGTTTAGGTAGTAAGTTAGGTAGGTAGAATAAAAATAATATGTGTATATATGCATATAATGGATAGAATAGATGGTTTGTATATGATGTAAAGTACTATAATGCATAATTTAGATAATTTGCCTACTCAAATGATTTAAATTCTCAAAGGGCAGGTTATGTGTTGGCTGTTGAAATGACTACTCCTTGTAGGTTTCATTTTTTGTTTTCTAATCGTAGGTAATAAGGCAAAAAGAAAAAAAGAGAGAACTTTAACTGATGTGAGCTGATCTTCTATTCTAATGTATTTATGTAATGCATATCAAATTCACACTTTCACTGTCAGCCCTAACAACGAAAATCTTATAATAAGTACAAGAGTGCGTAGGCGGAATGATCTTGCTTGCCTGATGTGATCTCGTCTCTCCTATTCTATCCAATCCATTATGGAATGGATAGAAGTTGAAGTATCGAGGAAAAAATGTTCGAAAATATATGTTCGTAGGTTAGGGTGGTTAGGTATCCTTATTATGAATGTTATGTCTCTTGAATACGATATTAATCCTTTATGCAAATTTACATCTCATACTGTTTATTATGTACTAAGATAGGGAATTGCATTGCTTTATGGCTTTTATTTACGTATTTGCTATTTTGGATTGGTACTTTTGGTGCAAATGGCAAATGGTACAATACATTAAAGTGTGTCAAGACTACAAGATTTCAAAGGGTGCTAATCGGGCCACGTTACCGCTAATTCCCTTTTAAGGCTTCTAAAAAAACTGATTTAAGGCATTGCTCTGTTTTATAGGTTCTGTATTTTTGAAACTTGGGACAATATTATCTGTGTCTGTTATAAGAACACAGTTTTGCTTAATTTGAGCCACTTTTAATACAATGTAGGGCTTGTAGGGACATTTTGAATCTAATTTATGAGCATAATACTGAAAATTAGGCGAAACACGGAAAATATATATGGGTAAACAATTCATCAAACAAAATTAGCTTATTTCCCATTAAAATTGTATTTCTGAGCAGAGTCAAAACCGGGACTTATCAAAAGGGCGACAAAATCGAGAAGATTGGGACAACTCCCTTTAAATCGTAACGTCTGGTAAGCCTTGCGATAAATGTATGCATAGTCAGTACTAGAATTTTTTAGCCAATTTGATTTCTTTGCCATTTTGTTTGTTATCTATTGTATTTATCTTTTTCACGTAGAGATACATAAATATTCTTTGTACTCCCAACTCCAAATTCAATGTTCAAATTCGGCTTTATGTTTAGCATTGACATTGAAAGAGATTATTAGTTTATGATTGCTGTACAAAAATGCTTAAGAGTGATGTGTACAAATGCACACAATACAGAGATAATAATGTACAATGTGAAACACACCTTAACAATAAAAATATAGAGATCCGATTGCTTTACTTATGTACACTGCACACTGCAGTACATGATTGTATTGTGATTGCATGCGTAAGCTAAGTAAATTAAGCTAAAGTAAATCAATATAATGGACTACCTACATATTTAGAATCGAAATTAAGGTAGGCAGAGCAATTTAGCTTTCAGGCTTGCTCTACTCTTCTTTCGTTTTCATTTGATGGATTTGGATTTGGATTTGGAATGCTAACACTAACCCTTTGTAAACTAAACTAAATACATACGTAACACACTTTTTTTCTTGTTTATGGTTGCAGCATTATCAATTTAGATTATCATAGTGTACATTAGTGTAGGTAAGTATAAAGGAACCTGTTGTGTTGTTTTGGTCTGTTTGTATAATAATAAGAACAATATTATTTTATAATGATTTGAGTGTATAAGACATTAATATAAAGGAAAAAAGCAGTATGAACCAGTAACCCATCTCCGTATATGTTGATAAGAGACAGATTTAAGTTCATGGCATTTTTTCGAAGGCGTTGTTGTGTATTGTACTAGGATTCTTTGGTGTTTACTACACATTTACATATTTTCATGCTACACATAGTATGCAGTGTGTATAATTATATCTTGCATTGGGTAATTTACATCTTTCCTCTGGACTGGACTCCAATTTACAAAGATTTTGCTTGTAAATTCGAGACAGGACAGCACTGCCACAGCTCCTTAATTATTGATGACTGTTTTTAATGGAAAAAGTTATAACGTAGTGTCTATTGTAGTAAATTGGAGTATAGGTGTCATAGGCAAACGGTGCCTTCAGATACACAGAACCCATATGCCATACTTTTTCTTTTTAGACAACATAATCCAGGATTTGAAATTTTCAGTTTTGTTGAACAATTTTGAAAATTTAATTTACAATTTTAGATTATTCCACATTAATCGGGATGATATTTAATAACAAATAGCTTTCAGTCATCAACTTCTGTATTTTTAGAGTGAAATCTTTTTGGACACTCTATGATTGTATCATCCTGGAAGATAAGTTAACAATTTTTGGTTTATTTTTCAGTTATCAGAAACGATTGTCACAGTTTGAAAGATTTTCCACCTTGTCATTCGTGTTACTTACAATTAATATTGTTTAGCCCCCTGAAAGTGTTAAAATTACTATTTATTTACTTATTCTCAATACCGGATACTTAGTCAGTGTATCCGGAAAGCGTCCAAATTTTTTTGGAACCTTATGTCATTGTCGGGAATGTGTCTCGATTAGTATCCTGAAAATCTATTATAATCTTGAATACGAAACCTCATTAAAAATAAGAAAAACTTCTCTCAAATATTTATTTCTTGCCTTAATTTGATTTTGCCAAAGTAAATTAAATTACAGATAATAGAAGAATGGTACGTGTTCATACTGAATGGCATATAGTTCGTTTAGCTACATATACATATGTAGTCCTTTGGGCCTACAACATATATATAATAGGATATCTTGCAAATTAGTTTTTTACTGCGCACTACGACTACCACAACTTGAATCATCGTAAGAAAGATTAGACTTGCACTTATTACTACGGGTTGTACGACAGACTAACCATAAAAGGTTTGGGGAGATTATTGGAGCCGGCCTGGTCTGAAGTGAAGATGATTTTAGCAGAGATGAGGATGAGGATAAAATAGATGAGCACATGGTAATGGTAAATATACATATTAGAGACAAGACAAGATGAGACGCAAGGCCCAGAGAACAATACATTGTCTACCATTTAAGTCATGTCATGTAAGTGAAACATGACTAAATTAACTTCTATCACTTTCAGTTCACTTAAGAAGCTACAATCCCAATTTTCAGATTTTAGTCATCGTTGTGAACTTGAGCAGTTAACATTGATCGCTTCCTTAAAATATTGAGATTTGTGCTTTTGATTCATGCTGTATATGGCGATATAGTCCAATACAATGGTACTATTCAGCCGTAAGAAAAAGGAGAAACATGAAAAGGCAGAAAAATTACTTGAGCAGAAAAAACCTATTTCAGGTAAATTCTAAAGTACTTGAAAAACTAAAGAAGGGAAATATAGGTTATTAAATCATTATTACCTACAAAAATATCAATTAGCTAACATAACATTGATTTTAGAAGAATTTTTAATGAAATTGTCCACATAAATAATTAATTCTGTTATCCATACCTAGTTATAGACAAGTTAACATGCCCACTTAAAAATGCTGGTTGAGGCTGAGATAGTATAGTTCAACATGCACAATTTTATTATAATTTGTTCCAAGCTAAGCATTTTTGAAGAGCTGTATTATTTTGTTGGTATTTACATAAATACATTTGCGGTAAATTGCAAGAAAATATTTGTGCCAAAGTATTTTGATATTCGGAAGTTAACATTTTTGGGGAAAAGTTGCATGAATCCTAAAATATTGTGTATCTTTGTTTGACATAAGCAGATGAGCCCTTAAAGCTCCCGATTCTGAAAGGATGGCATTGGAGAAAAAATTCTGTGGACAGTTCTCTTGACAGTCCGAATTCAGAATTATTGTGGGACAGTCAAAGCCCAACTCCGTCGACGTCGTCAACAAGTAATACTGCTACAACACCTGGAAGCGATCATGGAGAATGTTTTGCATGCAAACTTCCTCTTTACGATGTAATTTATTTTTCAATATTCTTTTTCTCATAAGTCTAGATTTTAAAATAAATTAACATAAAAGATATTGCCATTAACTGACCTGCAAGATCAATGGTTGTTTTTTAGCTTTATCCTTAATATTAATTTATTTGTTACCATAATCTTACTAAAAAATTATATAATGCTTAATTTTCTATACCAAAGAGAGTAGATTTTTTCAAAATTATCACACATTACAAAAAGCTTTAACTCCTGTTTTGTTGTAAATAAACACTTTAATTTTATTTTAAATATAGCTACCAGAGATTTACGCAATGCGTCGAAGATGGCACGAAGAATGTTTTCATTGCGCCCAATGTGGAAAACATTTGAGCCCTCTGAAATTCTTCGAGAAAAATGGAGAAGTTTTCTGCGAGGAAGATTACAATGAACTTTTCCTCAATAAATGTTTCAAGTGCGATGAATCGATTCATGAGGTAAATAACAACATTTTTGAACATTTTTGATATTTTTGATATAATTGTGAAAATGTTTGCTTTATTTCTATAGAATCCAATCTCAGTCCACGGAAGAGATTATCATCCCATGTGTTTCACATGCACGAAATGTTATGAGCCAATTTGCCACATTAATTTCCACGAGCGAAAAACTTTGCCCTATTGCGAAGATTGCTACCATTTTTTGTTCTCACTGAAGTGCACTGCTTGTGGGGATCCTATTAAAGACAAAAACGTATTTCCTTTTACTAAATAATTACAGCTTAATAACTTTATTTATAAAAACTTAAAGTGAGACTGAACGCGATTGTATTTTATGTTTTAAGGAAATGACCGTAGCTTTGGGCGGAACGTATCATAAAGATCATTTCGTCTGCTTCGAATGTACAGAGCCTTTGAGCAGAACTAATTTCATAAAAGAGGACGGGCACGTCTATTGCGAGAAGGATTATCACAAATTGTATTCTCCACCGTGCGCTGGTTGTAACGAGCCAATTTATCCAGTAATAATTGCAAATTATGAATCTCATCACGTTTTATGCTAAAAAATATTTCCCAAAAGTTACTGATCCAGCATTGTAACACAATTATTTCATGGAAAGCGTTCCAAGTTCTTAATTATTTTTAAATTAGATACATACGCTGTAGGCCCAGAGTGCCACCAGGCACAGGGTACCACCTGATTATTTTCGTCTATGTTTCAGAAAAACTAACAAAGTTATCGATATGTAACTTTACTGGTTTTATTGACAATTTTATAATCTTTGTAGTGAGGCATGCCATGATTGACGCAAATGCTAAAAATGCATATATTGTGGAAGAAACCTTGTTGATAGGGATTTAAAATGGAAATTAATTAATTGACAACTAAAGCTTAACGTAAGGTGTAGCTATCTGAAGATGTCTTAAAATTTTCTATAAAATCAGTTCGGATTTCGTTGTGGTAACCTGTACAGTTTTCCTATATTTCCTATCCTAGTGGTACACTGGGCCTATGACATACACAAATTTATATTTCAGAACTTGGTACATTTTCCTAGATCATGACACTTATTTCTACAAAATAATGAACTTGATTATGTAATTTTGTCTGTAATTGCAGGAGGGCTTGATTGCATTCGGGAAAAAGTGGCATAAGGACTGCTGCCCTCGCTGCACCACTTGCAATGCGATTCTCATGGAAGATAATTGTGTGCAGGTGGACAACAAAAATTACTGTAGGGTAGACTGGAAGAAATTGTTCGCTCCAAAGTGCTACACTTGCAGCAGACCAATTGGTCAAGCACTCACTGGAGAATCTGTAATTCAACTTGGGCGTGAATACCATCCAGGCTGCTTTATTTGCAAAGTAATCTTTTAAAACATAAAAAGAAAATGCAAATTCTTCCCGTAGGTTTTCATTACCAGAATATAATTGATTTTTTTCTTGTAAATTATAGGATTGCCACCTGCGCTTGGATGAAAGGTCGTTTTATGAGCATAAAGGACAAGCGTATTGCTACCAACACTACCACAGCCGAACGTGCACAGATTGCCACAAGGCGAAAGGGAAGATGGAGCAGCAGCACAAGAAGATCCTGGCTCATAAAACATCTTCCGTAAAATCGAGATCCATGAGCCCAATTAATATGTTTCTTCGTCCGAAATCACGATAAATAGATAAACCCAGTACTTTATGGAAGGTTTAATGACAAACTAACATTATCCAGTTTGTAATAACAACGCATGTTAAATAGAGTATATAATTATTTACTCTTTACATATTAAAGATGAAATATTTACAAGTTTGCCAAAATGTACATACATACATTAGTAATCAACTCAGGTGCATGGTCTCGCTCTTCATATCATCTTGTTTGTATTTAATAACACAGGAAAACTTAATAAGTATACCTACCTACCTTTAAGCATTCATTTATTAAAACCGTAATTAAAACACATGTTGGATTTGGATGGAATGGATAATTAATGACTCTCCTTGCTAGTTAAACAAATTACAAATTATTAAATATGCTAAATGCATGTGACAAAGCAAGTCATGAATAAAAGTTTTCATTAATTTAATGCCTCACGCACTCTGCTTTTTGTTTTACCATGCATTTTCACTTAAAAAATCATTATCTTCATTATTAATACAGCCATTTCGTGTACGTAAATTACTTAAGCCATTTATTTTATGGAGCGCCACATAGGGATGATGTCGATTTAAGTTAAAGTTAAACAATATTTTGATAGAAGTTGTAAATACGTTTATAACTGACATTAAGCTCCCTAGTGCACAGCACGTACTTGCATCCTAGAGGGAAGGTTTGGCAGATTTTTGTAGGCGATAGCTTTGATGGTGTATTTATACTTGTTGTACTTATAAAACATACAGAGTGATACTACTTACGAGTACATTCTTATTTTTTAGTATTTATTTATTGTAAGTATTTGTGTTGTAGTCACAGATTACAAACCAGACAATGGCACATCTGATTAGGCATAGGCTCCCACTTATACGATTCATTTTTATTTTTTAAAGGAATGAACATTGAATAACTTGCGAAAACAAAGAACACGATTTATCTACCATTGATTGTGAGTTGTAAATAATTGTAACGAAATTAATTTAATGTAAGGAATTATATATCAATAAAAATATTTTTGGCAGATTTCAGTTAATTTACTTATGTGAAATGTACGTACAACATGTTCTAAATACTTCCAAATGCTATTTTACTTCTGAAAAATACGCCTACTTACGCTACTTATGAAAAGAGATTTTGCCTATTGCTTACAAAAAGAGAAATTGTTACTTGCAAAAAAATTATCTGTTAAGTAATTCTGCAAAATTAATTGGGACAGGTATTTCAACAAAGTAATGTTGAATATTGATAGATCATTTAGTTGTGTTTTCAAAAATGCATTAATGCAGTCGCTAAAGATTTTTGGAATGTTTATGATTTTGCAAATAATTAAGTAGGCCAATTTTTGTAGTAGCTTTTAAGGTATTTTTTGCCGGCCCTTAATGATTGTTACATATTTCAGTAAGATAAGTTTACCTACAATCTACTTGTAATCAATAGCCATTGATAAAATCATAATTCGTCGTTCAATGAGATATTTGTCATAAAATATTAAAAATTTAGATATAAGTAGTAATTTAAAATGGGAATGTTAATTTGGGCCTATGACATGTATACTGTTTATAGTGATCACTTTTTTACAAACACAAGCCAAAGCGAACTGACAGACAAAAAAGTATGTTTGTGAATACAAAGAATCTAAAGATGAGAATCATGTATGTATTTATGTAAGTAGATTCCTTGTCCGAAAACTCCATCTCCCCATTATTATTCGTTTTATTAAGTAGAAGATAGATATGTATCTAGTACTATATAAGTATTTAGTTTATAGTTAAAAGATGAGCTCAAGATATATTTTTATGGTCTGTTTATGCACATCTGAATGATATTCCACAGCAGGAGGACATACAATACACAGGAACTTCATGCCTAAATCCCATGTGCCAATATAGTAATATTTGGCTAGGCTTCCCGTTGTTAAAGATTCTAAAACGAAAAAGAGATGTGCAAGTCAGCTCTTATAGTCAGTCAGTTCAATGTACCGGTCACACAAGAAAGACAAACCATGCAATAGCTATGCACGGCAGTAAAAAGATAATTGCTCCAGGCCAGGATTCTGTATTTCTTCTCACTGCACTAAATTGTTATATACTTTATACGTACTATGTACATACACTCTTTAGGCTAGTATAAAGCTTAAGTATAAGTAAGTTATGCAATGCATGAGTTCATTCCGGTGAATCTTCTTTTCTTGTTATTCCTTTCCTCCTCCTCAGCAGAAACGCAGGAGGAACCTTGTAGGAAACAACTTATCATAGTCGTTAAAAGAATTACCATTCATATTTCATTTCAACTATGTAGTCACAACAAGAGTCAGGCAAATGTTTAAGAACTTTTTAATTTATCAAAATTATATGCGAGAAAATTGAGTTTTTTAATCACCTATATTTAATAAAATTGTAGTTTATTGTTTTGCGAATTAAAATAAATTATGGCGTCCTTGGGAAAGATTGTCAAAAGCATCGGAGGACAAAATCGAAGCAGAACTAGAGCTGAGACTTCCGTTTGGTTATGGGCTTTGATTGATTTTGTAAGTAACTTTTCAACACTTTTAGATATCTACAGATACATCAATGTTAGTCATATATAGTAGATTAGTTTAGTTTATCAGGATAATTTCCATGAGGAAGTAAAAACAGAAATGTTTAAAAAAATGAATGTAAAAAGGGACAATAAATGTTTATTGAAACTTTTCTAGGTTTTATTGACATTTCATTAATTTCACCTCAATAAAAAAAGCCAGTGTACCTATATTTATCTTTTATATTAACGATTACTTAATTGCAAGCCTTTAAGCAAGAATCATAGTAACGTAAAATCATCAGGAAGGTAGTGGAACTGATTTTTATTAGGACGTTCTTCCAAGATGCAAAAATTAAGTGTGTATAAGTAAATAATCTGTCTGAGTATATTTTAAGAAGGAATTGCCGCTTGATTAACTACTTATATATAAAGATTGGTCATTATTTGCATTTTTGCAGGGTCTTGCAAGTATCGCTGGTTCAGCTTGCGTTCTGTTTGTTATAGACGAATTGATGTCTTGGACGAGTCAATCTTTCCAGATAATTGCTAGCAATTGGCTTCACCATTGTCAAAGTCCTACTAGAGAACCCATTAGTATTCCTATTGCATTTGATGTCCTTTGTAAGTTGATAAATATTTGTTTACATATATTTTAAGCTTATTATTACAGTGCATTTGACACATATTTAATAGGTATATATGACATACACCATACCAATTAAGACAAATCAACTGTTTCCAGTTTATTTGCCTTGCACTATACATACCATACCAAAATGTGTGTTCTTGTAATACAAGTCCGTATTAATGCACATTTAAAAAACATACGCATGCTAAGTTTGTATGTTTGTATTGTATTAAATCATGTTTCATTCATATATTATTGCATTGAGCTGAGCCAGACTGGCATTCCCGTATCATATCCCATTTTTTTAAAGTCCAGACCAGTTTGTTAAATATTTGCTATTGTGATGTAATGAAGCATTGTGAAGATTGTGCTGGTAGTATTTTGTACACATGCAGGACATAGCGCATGTAGTAACGCATGCATTATTGCTGCCATATATGAACGAGACACACTTGAGACAAACGTAACGGTATCCCAAATTGAAAACAAGCTACAGAGTCAGTTCTGGTGACCAAACCTATGCACAGTTATTATACTGGTAGTAAAGTAAAGGATAACAATAAGAACTGAACCTTATCTTGTTATCAACACTATTGTACATGAATTTACAGTTTCTCAGTACAGATCACCAGTGAATATTTTTTACAGAGCAGTATTGTTTAGCTAAAGCTAAAGATTTTAAAGAATGCTTAGAGATTGGTAGGAAACGATTGCAATTTATTTTAATAGTGGACATGCCTAATTATAAAATGCATAATCAATAGAATTTGATATTACTATCGCCACAAATATCATGCTGCATAGGAAAAGCAATGCTAAACGATTTTTAATTTCATTAAGCGATGGCAGTCCTAAATCTATGTATAATTTATTTGGTAAAATTATTGAATACTAATAACAGTTTCCGGTGTAAAATCTATAAATTGAATTTTTCTAAATAAATTTAACTAATTATATGTCTAATTATGTAAATTTGTTATGGTTTACAGCAACGTTAACAGTTCCTGCTGCTTTTCTTGTCGGCTTCTACTTTTTAGACAAATATTTATTTTCTATTACTTACGAAGACAGTTGTCCTGAGGTATTTATTACCTGTATTTACATAATTAATACCCTTAAACTACATATTACAGCCAATTATATTTAACTGTGTGTACATAGCATTACTATTACGGTATACTATATCACTGTCGGGTGCAGTGTATATGTTACCGGAAAAATCGGTAATAAGGCATTACCGGTAATGCCTAGGCAAAAACGGTAATTTCAGTTTTTGGGT
>JAQFYC010005206.1:0-15022 GCA_034694165.1 Tomocerus mixtus
TTATGTGACTATGTAACTCTATTCAACATAATGACTCCTGTAAAATGAGGCGTTGAATAAAAACCTTATTATTATTATTATTATTATGGGAACTGACAAGTTCCATAGGCAAGAAGTTATCTTTTATAACTTGCAAAAATAGAGGCAGACCAGGTACTTGTTTGGACTGTGCTTGGCCGGGTAGTAAACGTTTTGTGGCAAACGAAACTAGGTCTACTATATTAGCCCCATCCACCAGCTTACCCTTGTAAACTAGCTGGCCGTTTGGCTTCCAATCAAGTTCCCTCACGTCTACGAGAGCTTGAAGAAGACGCTCCCCTTTCACACGCTGGGCTGAGCTTAGGTATTTTAATACCTGTTCAACCTTGTCCGTTTGATCTTTTTCGATAGCCTCCTCCTTCTTGCAAGCATTATACTCAGCTTCACTCACTACTTTCCAAATCCGCGCCATTACATATGTTTAATACACTCCTTTCTATTACTTTAGTTAGTATTGTAGCAATTACCTTAACTACCAAAAGAATATTCTTTATAATGAACTTCTTTAATTTTAAAAGTGTAAACTTAGTTTTCTTAAACTTGCTAAGGATTCCTTTATACTTATTTAAGCACTTTTTCTCTTCTACAGTTAATTGAAAGTCCTGAATGTTGAGCAAGCACTCAGCTATAACAGTTAGGTTCTTTTTATTAGCTTTTAGAATTAGTTTTTTCCTTGCGGTACTCTTACTCAAGACGAGGGAGTTAAGAAAAGAACTTGACTCTTCGAGATCCTGCATTATACTGGCCTATAAATTACCATTTGCTTTGGGAAGAATGAGCTGCGCAACCTAAACCGCTCGGGGGTCTTTCTCGAGAAATCGAATATAAGGAAACCAAATGGATCCTTATTAACCTTAGAATAAGCATCTAATATATATCCTGTATTACCAGGGCTAACCTTTCCAGCTATATTTCTTATAACAGTTTTATCGTAGGCAAAGTTTCCTACAATTAGATAAGTAGCATTCCTGGTTATAGTAGCAAAGTTTTTAGCAAAAGGATTTTGAAGAAGTATAATTACACCTCTATTTTCATGATGTACTGTTCTAGTAAAGACTTTCTGTATATATGAATTCAAGGGCCCTTGGAGCTCCTGCATTAAATCGTCGTATATTACCCAACAATTACGACACACCATAGCTTCTAAATCTTCAATCGAATTAACAAATGTAACTTCCTTATAATTCCTAAAAATCTCATTGTATTCATTGTAGTAGTAGAAAATTTTGTCAATAGGTTTCTCTAATATCTCATTACGCCTTCTAATAAGCTCTAGTACGTATGTGCTTTTGCCGCCCATACTTGGAGCTGAAATAATAGCAGAGAAGGGGAAGGAAAGATTTATATCGAAGTCCATTTTAAAGGTTGACTGATGTAGCCCCTCTTATATCTTTATGCCCAAAAGGCAATGTGTTTATTCCGTCCTCGAGAATGTACCTTGAGCCGCTGTAAGCGTGTAGAGTTAGCTTGTCTATAGCAATCGTGAGCAACTGCAGACGTTTGCTTACGATGAAGCGAGCGGACCTTCTGATAATTCTTCTATGAAATAAGGCCTCTTTATACAAACTATGACGGAGACGTCTAAGTATAGCTCTACTAACGCCCTTTCCTTTAATAACTTCCCCGCATATAACATTCCCGTCTTGGTCTATCCAAATACCGTCAAATAGAAGGCTATACTGTTTTACCTTCAGGGCGCATGCCTCTCTAATCCGTCTCCCCTTTTTCTCTAACTTCCACTTGCCAGGTCGACTTGCATTTATATCAGACTTAAGCCTATAGTGAGGACTTCTACTATCTAAGTCACTAAAGTCCATGTGGTCTTTCATCTTTTCAAGTCCCTCCGTTAATGTTTCCCCTTCCTTTAGCTCTACGTTGACCATAATTGAATCTGTATCCATCATGCAGACAGTAAGTCTATTATTGAAGCGAACAGAGAGCACATCATAGTAAAATGAATACAAATGCAATCTAGCAAGTTCAGTAATACAAAACCCCGTCGTGTACGGCTGGGTAAAGCTAATACTATTCTGCTTAAATTGAAAGACACTCAAGTCTTCATGAATGATCTCACGGCTTTGAAAATTGTGCATGGCCAAATACTTTTCACAAGTTTCTGCATCAAAGCAAAGTTTCACATCCACATCGTTTGCCTTATTCCTAAGGCAATAACCATAAATACTATTTAAGATTATTTTATAGTACATAGCTTGTATTTGGCTTACAGCATTCTTTCGCAAATCACTAATTTTCATTACATAGTCTCTCATGTAAGGAGCCTCATTAAACTCTAGAATGCTATGTATCTTTGTAATTATTATCCCTTTAGAACAGTAAAAGCGTAAGAGCTTGTGGTACGATATATATCGCTCTTTATCAAACAATGTTAGTAAAAGCTTTTCAGCTGCGTATGTATTTCCTTGATGAACTTGGTTCAACTGAGCAATTTGATATGGAGATAGCTGAGCTAAAGAAACCTTATACTTCTCTGGCATCATAGGAAAGAAGGCATGAGCAGTATGTAATGAGTCTGGATAATGAACGTCGCATTCAATAATATAACCTTTTTTCAGCGAATCATCCACCTTCATTAAGTCAAAACTATCAATCTCACTCTGAGTGAGCATTCTGAACCCTGAGATAGGCATATTTTCTGTCATAACTGAAGGATACATGGCACAACAGTCGACAAATAGAATTTTCGACTGAGGCTTGTCTGACTCAAAGTCATCCAACTCCGGAAGATTAGTTTTAACAAACCTAGTCGCTGCCTGAGTGACACCACCTTTTAAACCGCGTGTTAGCAAAAGGTAGATGTCCATTTCCTTTATATATTCTATATTAACTTTACTAAGATATAAAAAAGCTTGAAAAGAATACCCACTAGACGTGATAGAGTACGTAGGGTCTATTATAAGTTGCTCCATACAAGTGTTACGATAGTCTAAGTACACGTCCGCCAACAGTGTCACGTCAAGTGTCAGGTATGCTCTACAATAGTCTCGGAAAGTCCTACAGCCTAAATCTCTCCATATACCCAAGGCATGCTCATAGTCTTCTTGACTACACTCTTGATCAGACAAGTCATTATAGAATGCTTCTATTGGAGGCAATGCAGTATCGCTCCATACTTCAGGCCCCTTACAATAACTGTAAGGGAACGGCTGTTTCCTAGCTAGGCTAGGTAGAATGCTTTCAAATCCAGCAAATACAGATTTAGTACAACGAAATTTGTCAATAGATGCCTTCAGTAGACTCTCCACCAAATCACCCAATGCTCCACGTAGATGCTGAATAGAATCTGTTATCCTCAACTTCTTATCAATAGTAATACTTATAAAGTTTTCCTTTGTCTTAGCTAGTATATCAACTCTGTTCAGCCACTCAGGCCCCAAGGCCTTTACTAGCATTTTCAGGTCATATTTTTGGCCATTATGAAACATACAATATAGTTCTTTCTTGAATTTGATCTGTAGATTACAGTTATTACATAACGTGGAAATATACTGGCCCTTAAGATATCTCTTTCCGAGATATATACAATCTACATGAGCGTGATGTTTAACTTTGTGGTTATTAAGTGAATATTCCTCATCGCAAAATGTGCATCTATTCGATCTATAATGTTTAATGAAATCTTCATCAGAAAGATTCATTGGCTCCACATGGCTAGTTCTATCTAGCACTTGATCAGCTTCTACTAACAAATTTTCTATTAAGTCAATAATAGGATTCTCATTATCGTAGAGCCTGAAAGATTCTACTCTTTCCTCACTACAAAGAATGTAAGCATATGAAGATGGATCATGCTGCTGAGTGCCCTTTCTGTCAACCTGCGTCATAAAAGCTTCAAGATCTGCAAACGCTATATACGGCACGGCCAAAGTTTGCTTTAAATCACGAAATTTGATGCAGCCACTGTCAGGGAACGTAATCCTAGGCTTATTTACAACACGGCATATTGCTTCATGATTATCCAACGCATCATAAAACTCGTTAGAAACTCTACGCTGTATGCCATCTTCATCAGTGACAATCTCTGTCCCCCTGGTCACATAATATTTGCTTAAGCAAAATCTACATAAGTCGTACCTGTTACCGTCATTCCCTAAAAAGGCAGACAAGTTTGTAATAAGACAATAGTGATACTTTCCATCCTTCTCTAAAAGTAACAAATTTATATGTCTTTTCCTATCCACGTCATATCTAGTAGTTAATACTATAGGATATACTGTAGCTATTTCTGTAACTCCTTTTCGCCTTCTTTTAAATTTGCCGTTATCAACGCCATAAATATTAATAGATAAATCATTTGCAATTTCAAAAGCTGAAAAATCTCCCACTGGAACAGGGATTTCCAACATGCTAATATCAAGATCAGCATTGTGCATTTTGTCAAGATATCTTGCAGCCACAGATCTTTCGTCGATAGAACCCGGCACCGGAAAAAAATGGGCAATAATACAATATACAAAGCAATACGGCCCTTCATTTCTAATATTTAGCAAACCATCTGCTCTGCCAAGACACTTTGGAGTGGCAATATAACCACTACCACGTAGGGGGCGAAATCTGCCAAAAGATATTTCAAAATATATAAATTCTGACACTTTCCAGCCCGATCCTTCCCGAGTAAAAAGTTCAAGTACAGCTTCTTGCTGCTGTAGTGCAGTAGAATACAATGTAGGTATTAAATTTCTATGCAACAATCTCATATAAGGAGACCGTAAAGAAGTCTCATAGTATATGCCTTCCCTCTCCAATCTAACATGTGTAGTGAAGTCTATCATAACAGCCTTCTCCCTCTCCAGAATATGAGTTATTAAATCCGCTGATGGAATTCGCATACGGTCAAATAGAGTACTAAGTTCAATGGTACCTTGTACTTCGTAATTACGAAAGTCCATAATTCGGTTATGATGAGCTGTAGCTTGTAGTTCAAAAGGTCCATCGTTAAATGCCCCTCCAACTTGAATATCGTTCACCGGTATTTGCACGTTGCAGGGTTGATGTAGTCTCCGATTCAGAAACATCTGTCCACAAGTAGGACACTCGTGCAATGCAAAGGTATGAGCCCTGAGTTGACTCCTAGTAAGACATCGGTAGAAACATCCTTCGACGGGGCAGGCAACCTAATAAAACAAATGCCATTCCTTATAATAGTGGAGACAATGACATTAATGACAGCTCGAAAAAAATATAATGCAATATGACTTACTCGTAAGCTGCCAGATTGATAGAGCCACTGTCGTCTCGGCATTTTATGCACAATAACCTAACTCAAATTGCAGGTGCTAGCATGTAATGTGAACAAAGTGATCTTGATGGTAGATCAGTTGAGAATGAACTTAAAAATAGAATACCTTGGCATGTATATGAAAATGAGCAGTCGTTAGGTAATACGTTTTTAGATTTTCTTTTATTTAAGTCTACTTACGAATCTTTTTACAATAGCATCATTCCTTAGAGTATTACCAGCGGCGCCCGCAGGAAAATATTTGACATAGGCACGACAATATGGACATAGGCACAGATATGAGATATGACAAACTTTTTTTAATTTTTACATATAATTATTAAAGATTTTTGAAATATGACATAGGCACTGGCCTACTTGGCCTATGCCTGTGGGCGCCACTGAGTATTACATGAAAATGCTTTAAGTATATTATAGCTACACATGCCCGAAACCTTATAGTACAGAAAGTATAGGCAGAACTCGCCACATGTATTCGCATAGTTACTTTGAAGTTGCTGGTCATTAACATTAGTAGTATAGGGATTACAAAAGCCGTAGCTAGCCGCGGTCTTGCCAAGTGAGTCGAAAAAGTAAATACATCGAGGGGATAGGGCGGCAAATGCAAGCCAATGCTGGCCCGAATTCCCAGAGTCCTCCGAGTTGACGATATAGCAGCTCGGGTATAGAAATATGTTAAGCATATCTCGAGGGATAACATCGCAGTCTCTCAGCCCCCATTTCCTCCCTAAGATTTTTATCTTTTCTTTCAACGCTAAGGTATTCATACGCTTGACTTAACAACTCTATTTTTATCAATCTCAATATAAGCTTGATACTGGGCAAATATATTGACAGTTATAGGACTATCCAATGCCTTCTCAAAATCTAAGTCTATCTTGAGGCGTCCACGTCTTTCTGGTAGGAGGTCGTCCCCAGTACTAGCAGAGACCAACTCAAAAACGTTGAAGAAATACCCATTCAGATAGTCTTGCATCGTTAGGTTATTCCCAAGGTCTCGGTTGCTGGCGGCGGTGAAGAGACTCATATAGCCGTTGAGATATTGGTTGGCTGTGATGTTGAATTCCAGAGAACGATATAGTGCGGTCTCATTATCCACAGTGACGCCAATCTTTTTAACGTTGAAGTGCTGGAAGTTAAATGGATTGGTAGATAGCTTTCCTGTCAGGTCTTCACTTTTACCCATACAAATAACGAGGAGTTGAGGCAGCTGGCCCAAGAAAAGGTTGTCTGACGTCCCGCTGGTTAGTCCTTGTAGCATGTTAAAAGTTTTAATTTCACATCTGTCATAGGTATAGCGAGCGGCTCTTTTGTTGAGTTCCTGTTGTATCCTGTTGAATAAGCTAAGGGACAATGTATGGCGCCGAACGAGATAAGTAGCAGACAGGATTTTAACTGTATAGGGACAAACATTTGAACCGCTTGCTCTAGCCGTAGGGCTCCAAAGCACAAAGTCATCGGAATTCCTAGAGAGTTTTATCCTCAAATCTACGTTGTTAATTATATATTTTTTCTGTTGGGCGAGGTCAAGGAAAAGGGGACCAACCATCTCAACGATCTTGCTCTTGGCAATAATTCCTTTTCTTGCAATCATTCCTGTGTTTGTTGCTGTATAATCATCCCCTTTTGTGTCTTGGTAATACATCACTGCCTGCCCGGCTGTCTTTTTATATGGCGCCCCATAGCCAAGGGTAGTAATGATATAGGATTTTAGAGCATAGTTATTTGAAAGAGTAGTTACAGGATAGTCTCCAAGCTGAAGATCAACCGACTGATAGAGTGAATGCATAAAATTATTTACAGTAGATACATCTTCCCCTGCAGGCAAACTCGTAACCTCATCATGCTTAGTAACTTGAAATACCGTCTTTAGTAAACTGCTTCCCAAGTCAATAAACGTCGAGTTGCCTTGAATGTAATATTGTAATCCAGCATATCTTTCCTTTGTGCTGTTTAGGGGGAATATTTCTTGAGTCGTAGAATATGTTACACCAACGTCCGTAGCTGCTCTGGAGAATACATCCAACTCTGAACGAATGGACATAGAGCTTCCCTCGGCTATTTCTACACTCATTTTCTTCCTTTTTTCTTTTTACCCTTACAAGCCTTTTTCTTTGTCGGCTTATTCTTTTTCTTCCCAAAACCAAATTGATTAAGAGTTGGCTGTTTCTTTTTAGGTTTAGATTTCTTTTTAGGAGCTTTCTTAGACGATCCTTTCTTTCCCCCTCCTACCTGCTTAATGGCACGTCTAACCTTCTTTGCCTTCTTTTCTATAGTTGTTTTTCCTATAAACGGTATGGTATAGGATTCAGGTTTAAGTCCCAGTCCTCCCCCAACTTGAATATCCATATTTATAGTTTCTTAGGACGAATGTGAAGAGTCACGAACGAAGGTAGATTCTTTACTGCCAGCTCTGCCAGGGAGTCACTGCGTATATCAATCTTTACATTGCTTATCTCACTAACGTTTAAGGGAACGTATTGTATAGTAGGATATTCAACTGTTATATATTTCCTTTCGTTGGGTATGGCATCAATTATGCCAAGTATAGGCATGTATCGTCTCCCATAGCAAGTGTTTTTAATGATGTCTGTAAGAACTATACCACGCCTTGGTCCAAAGAACGTAAAATCCGGTTTAGGAAATATGTAAGTTGCCCTTGACACATCCACATTGGTCCCATTTGCATCTGTTTCAACGACGTTTCTAATAACCCCAATTTCAACAGACGACTGACCAAATAATCTTTGCAGTATATCTCCTCGAAAGTTAAGTGTAACATCAGCCTTGTCTGTCTCAACTTCCACTTCGTCTTCTTGAAAGAGAAAAGATATAAATGCTTGATTGACGAGCGGCTTTAGTGCACGATTGATATTAGAAGTTAGGTCTACAAACGTAAAACGACGCGGCTCAGGAATTTTTATTACTGCTTTAAAAGGTGGATAACTTTGCTCAAACTTGAAAGTATAATTTTGGGGAAGCGATGCATACTTAGCATTGTCAATGAAACCTTCACTTATATGTTCTCCAGTGGGAAAAATAAACTTAGAAAAGCCTAATGCTCTTGCGAGTTTTATATCTATAACAAAGTCAGCTACATCACTATTAATTAGCTTAGTTCTGGTATTCCCAGTTCCATCGCCCACTTCCGAGGTCTTAACGTGCATGCCCTGTGGGAGGAGCTTTGCTTCAAGAACAACTAATAAATTGTTTACGGAAATGTGATCAATAATGCGTATGAAGTGATTAATTACTGTCGTCTTGCCAATCACAACTTCTATTTCATTATCCCCAGGGTAGGCAGTAAATATAGATCTGCTAGTAGAGGTGAAAGATACTCTAACGAGCCCGCATTCATATTGATGTTGAGGAAACTTTAGTGTTTTATATAAATCATTGATAAAGTGTCCACCTCTATTCGTTTGGAACAGACCCGTGCACCTTCGGCTGTCTAGGTGTATTATTTGCCCGTCCATCGTGTAATTTTTCTAGTCTTTTTATAAGTATACCAAGTTCTCTTATGGCTATAGTCGATCCTCTTCCAGTTATAGTCCCGTCAGGTTCTCTTATGTGTATAAAATTTTCACAGGACCAAATCCTATAGCCACATTTTAGTTTGTAGTATCTAGGCATTAGTGAAATGGGCACTTAGACCTTTCGAGTTCAGAATCATAAAATTTGCCAGGTATATCACGGCTATACCGCGGAGCTAGCGTATATCCTCCTTCAGGCAGTATTCTTGTAATACGAAATTTATCATGGCTTTTGTATCCAAACTTCTTATTTTCAGATAATGTAACCCAGTCATTTACCGAATACAATTCAGAGGCGCGATCGGTAGTATTATTTCTGTCTAGCGTTACTATATCCAGAGCACGTTTTATATTATCAATATCTTTCACATCAAACGATATGCGTCCATTAAAACATTCAAAGTTTACTCTTTCTCTAATTTCATATGTAACATATGCTAAAGAATCCCATGGAAGCCTAATAATTTTAGAAGTATCCATTTACGCGGGGGAATGTTTGGGTACCAACTCCGAATCGTAGAATACTCCGCCGAGTACTCCAAAGGCAGACCCTGTTAGTTTATAACCTTCAGCCTCTTTTCTTATGACTCGATAAAACAATTTCTCGTCGCCGACTAATTTATTGTCTGCAAATGTTACCCAGTCACCAACTTTAAAAGAAGCTGAAGTTTTTTCTTTATTTCCAGGATGTTTTTCTTCTTTTAATAAGTCCAAAGCAGATTTAACACTTTCAATGTCTTCAAGATAAAATGTAGTGAAACTATTGTTTTCGCTCAGAATGCAAACTCTAGGTTTCAAGTGTTCAGACCTAATCAGATCGTAAAGGTAAACGTGTATACCAGGAGCAAGGTAAATAAATTTTGATGTCATTTCAGTAGTACTTAAGTCGGATCAAGTCTGCATCGTAAAATACTCCTGGTAAGCTTAAACCTAACCGTTGTGTTAATTTGTACCCACCGTCTAATTTATGAGTAATACAGTACGAACTATCGTCAATTCCGAATACTTTATTCGGACTAAACTTAACCCAATCACCAATACTGAATACTTTATTGTAATTCTCCAGCTCAGTTTGCACAGGTTCCTTCTCTAGTTTTAATAATTCAAAAGAAGTTTTAATACATTCAATATCCTGAAGAGTAAATGATAGGCAGCCGTTGTTATTTTGTATACAGACTTTGGTTGTAGAACAGTCATTAAACATATAAACTTTGTTACCTCTAGCTAGACAGAACTTTCGATGTAGCCATGGCAAGGAGTTAAGAAGGAATGAAGCGGGCTATCTCTTGCTCGTAAAAGCCACCAACAATTTTTTCAAGAGGGAGAAGCCTTCCTTTCTTATCCTTTCTTTGAACCGTCTCTGTAACCTCATAGGTTGGCGGCTGAGTGGGCCGTACTTTGGATATTACATAAGGAGTGTCGACAAAGTTATATTCATATCCTTTAGCGAATAGTTCTTTCGTTCTTGATATAAGAACTATATCACCAACCTTGAACTTTGGAATTTGTTTGGGAATGCGTGCAAGATGTTCAAAGGTATTCCTCCACACCAGATGCTCATTCTCGTCGTTTACTTCATTGGGAGCATATTTGATCGTTCTGTGTTTTGTATTATTATATCCTTTTACAAGATTAGGCAAAGCTTTTATATAAGTCTTATTACCTTTATATGTCATATACCTAGATATACGACTCATTATAGTCCTATTAAATCTCTCCACAACTCCAGCTTTAATTTCTGAGTAGACATGAATCAGCTTCACTCCTATACTGTTTAAATACTTCTTCATCTTCGCTCCTACGAATTCATTCCCACGATCACTCAAAATTGTTTTAGGCTTAGATAACTTCTTAATTACTATCTTAATAGCTCTTACAGCTTCGCCTGTAGTCTTATTCTTCACAGGAACTATATGAGCTTTTTTACTAAATACATCTATAGCAGTTAACAAATATTTATATCCATTATTCTGTCTGCTTAATTTAGATAGATCCAAAAGATCTATTTGTATTTGCTCATGCTGTAGAAATACCATAAACTTGCGTCTACGAAATCTACGTAGGGCAGGTCTATGTAGTACATACGGCTTGAGCTTACTTAGTTCACGTAATACAAAATCTTTATCTTTTAGCTTTCTATTCTTCATAAACGAGTACGCCCCCGAGAACGAACCTGAGAATAGGGGGTTGTAATACTGTCTAGCAATGTTGTCCGCCATCATTGATGCGCGAGCAAGGGCTAGTGCCAACTGGATAGTGCAGCACGATGGTCGGCGTTATAGAGTTCCAGTTAAACTATGAGGGACATGTAAATACCCTATTCTATGCCGACCTCAGCCACCCACTCTTAAAGAGGGAATTCAAGTGTACATGCATAGAATCTACTCTGCTTCCTTGCCTCCCAAACATAATATGCAGCAATCACCTCACGTCCACTCTGTACATAACTATGTATCAGACGAGTTCCGTGTGTCTTAAAGCATATAACTATAACGCAATCTCTGCTGAGCGAAAGTTGAGTATTAGAGTTAACGGCTTGCCTATTTGGAAGTTACAATATCGAATTCAGGACACACTGGAGGATAGATTTAAGAAGTTATTAGAAAATAAAATATTAGACAACGAATATAATATAGCTATAATAGGAAGTGCATTGACAGAGATCTTGAGGGATAGGAAGAGGCAGAGTAGGAGATCCGCCAAGTGGGTTGATAAGCAAATAGAGCAAATGGACTTTGCCTGTTTATAATGGATAAAGTAATAATACCGCTACCCATAAACGGACCTACTTCGCCAGACTACGTTACACTACATAGTAGGGTAACCAGTTTTGCAGATTGGCCGTTAAGTTACATAAAGCCAGTTGAACTTGCGAACGCGGGATTTTATTATTTAGGCATAGACGATAAGGTAACGTGCTTCTACTGTGGTTTAACACTCGGTAAATGGGAAGTCGATGACGTCCCTTTTCTTGAGCATGCTATTCATTTAGCAGAATCAAACAAGACTTGTGCATACTTATTTTTAAACAAGAAAAAATTTAAGAATAACAGTCAAATGCAAGTTGCTGAAGAGGACAAAAATCTGTGCAAAGTTTGCAAAGTCTACGAAGCAACGTACATGTACTTACCCTGTTCCCACTTCTGTGTCTGCCTTGAGTGCCTGTGTACTCAGCAAAAGTGTCCAGTGTGCCGCTCTTTCTATAGAGCAACTATTAAAGTGTATGCGTAATGAATAGAACCAAGGAAATTTTCATTCCTAAAGGTGGAATAAAGGTACCCGAATTTGACGACTTGGATAGACGAATCAGAAGTTTTGAATTAGTTAGTGAGAACTTTCCTAACCATCATAAGTTTGCACCTGAAGGTTTTTTTGTTACGCCTGAGTTATTCATGACCTGCTTTTACTGCGAACTAAACTTTTTCAATTTAAGAAGAATAGATATTCGCATAAAGCGTCACTTCAGTAAGTGCTTGTATGCAAAGTGTTCAACATTTGATCCTGAACCCGCCGACGATATTAAAAGCGAATGTGTTGTGTGCCAAACGCGAGAAACTGCATTTACCATTCTTCAGTGTGGACATAAAAATTTGTGTGACATTTGTGTTTATAAATTGGACAATTGTCCGTCTTGCCGCTGTAAAATTAAAAGTGTAATACAAACTTTTGCTTCATAATGACAATATTAACGGAGTATATCATTCATGAAAATCATATACTCCGTATGATTGTATATAGGGATAGTGAGCCTAACAAGCAGGTATTAAGACTAAATTGTCAGTGCGTAAGCTGGGGTCCTAACACGAACTATAGTGACCGATTCACCAGTCCTATACAAGAAAGTATATTCTGTATGAAAGGACTAATTAAACCTTTCATTAACTTCTGTAACACAGACCCCGTAATCCTTACTGTGTTCAAGTTATCCGCCCTTATCTTACGCTTTGCGTTGCCAGAGCATACCGTATGCAGCGTACAGAAAGACATAGAGTACGTTCCGGGGGGCATCATACATAGAAACAAGTATCCTTACTGCACGTGCAGTGAGTGCAAAGGGAAACCCTTAAGGCACTGTGGCAATCCTGACCGCTTTGCAGAGCAATACATGCAGCTCTTCCAACTAATCGACCTAATATCAGTGAAGAAGCCTAGTGAACTAGACTTTCGTTCCGACAAAAATTTTATAACAGTGAAAAAGTAAAAGTTTTTTACAAAAAAAGGGGCAGAAACTTTAAAGACGCCTTTTACTACTCAAGAGAAATGGAAGAAGCGCCAATGATCAGATTCTTTAAACATTATGAGTAAGTTATAGTTTAATTAATATAATATAGTAATATAAGCAGTGTGATTCTTTTATATTTGTATTGTAATTTTTGTATTAATTTGCAGGACTGCCTGCAGTAATTGTGGTCACGACCATATGGATACTGACCATGCCGGTCTCGTTTACTTCAGGCCAGGCAGTGCCTGGGTACTTTGCTGCCGGTGTTACAACTTGGAAGAAAATCTCGCGGCCTATCAGGACCGATGCGGGGTAAACATTAACGACCGAAAGCAATGGATCCCTTCATACACTAAAGAGTGCAACAATATCCCAGATTGTCCTTTAGAATATCTGCCATTTAATATGGCCAAAGGAGTTAAGTTTTATAAATTCGGAGAAACCCAAAACCTATGCGGTTATTGTCTCCGATCGAAGCACTTCCCGAGGCCTCTACTTCATCATCGGGACGGGGCAGTATGCCAATTTGCTTTGAATATTGAACCTGACGTCTCGGCTTCCAGGTACTATTATAACAAACTTATAATCTATACAATGCTATACCTTATAATACAGCAGAAATGTTTATATGTACTTATATATATTTATATATCTATTGCAGTGACGATAAAGATGATCCATTAGAAATTCTAGACTGCATGCTCGGACCTCCCGGTCGCCCCAATAGAACCCGTATTCCAAGAGACGACGCAATAACTATTGTTAAACGCCTTTACTCTCCACCGAGAGCACCTCTACCCATTCCATCGTTGGCCGCCACGGCGGAAAAACCAGACTCTCCTGAATCTCCAAGTATGCCTGTCTTTAAAGAATGGGTTAATGGGGAGGGAGTCGATGAATGTGGGCCCACTAATAGGAACTCTGAATCTGCATTAAATCTGGCTGAACCTGCCAAAGCACCATCCAGCCCATCGCTGCTCGCCACGCCGGAGAAACCGGACTCGCCTGAATCTCCAATCAATCTATCTACACCCGCCGGAGCGTCATCTCCTCCTTCAGCCGTGGGAAAAAGAGCAACACGTAAGCCACAACGTTTTCATCCTTATAAAAATGCTGCAAGACGGCAGCTATTCCTTATGGAACATCTTCTTTCTTAAGCACTATCTTTATATATCTATATATATATACTATATATTATAGAGACACGTGGGAATATAATAAGGAGAGAAATTGAGAGGTACAGCCGTGCTGAACTTCTTCTCAACGTAATTCTAGATTCATTACCCCCTCAATTTTCCTATACTTAAAAATACGTCCCCCCTTGTTTTTCATGTTCTTCATGATTTTGCATGTATTTGGCCAAAACTACGGTGTTTTTAGCGATATCTAGCTGTTTTGGAAGACAATTTGACTGTTTTTTCTTTAGTTTTGCTACTTTTTGTCATTAATTTTTAAGATTTGTCTAACATTTTTCCCGAAAACAATGTAATATTCTTTCATCTCAACCTCTTTCCATCTCTAGTTTCACTATATTAATATGAAATACCTCATAGTTTACTACTTATCTATATAATATCTTGATAGTTTGCTAGTTTCCTATATAAATATATAAAATAGTTTCTTAAGTTGTACTTATTTTACTATAATTATATAAAATAGTTCATAGTTCCACTACTTTTAACTATAGTTATATGAAAATATGTAGTATGTAAGAAGTGTTTACCTTTTATTACTATAGTTATATGAAATAGTTCGTAGTTCCACTACTTTTAACTATAGTTATATGAAATTACTTAAGAAGTGTTCACTTAATAAAATATTCTATGTAATAATATTCTATGTAATAATATTCTATGTAATAATGTTCTATCTAATAAAATCCTTCAAAATGTAACTTTGGTGTACCTTCGAGTTAAAAATAGATTGGAAGGGGAGAATATTCGAGAAGGAATGCATGTCGGTTGGGATTCG
>JAQFYC010005207.1:0-15013 GCA_034694165.1 Tomocerus mixtus
TTCATTTTGATAGTCGAAATAAAATCAACGGTATTGGAAATATTTCATACCGCTTCCACTTAGACATAAATGAATAATTAATACTATGAAATACATTTTGCTGCTTCTACCTACAATCACAGTCAAGATAGGTACCAAAACAGGATATTATATTTTATAGTCAAAATGTGTTCTTCAGGGTTTCTCATACATTTGATATTTAATATTAGCGCATAATGTGCTTCTTTTATGTTTCATAGTCAAAATGCATCGACCGGGATTTTAATTACTCTTTGAAGAGAAATGTCCTCTGAAGTAGGTCCCCGAGCGGGTGAAAGCTTCCACCACTGAAGGGTCGGTACAATTATGACTTTGTTGTACAAGCACATTCCGACAATCAAAAGGGCGAACCCAATTACTTGGAGGTAGTTGAACGTTTGCCATGTGACAATTAAACTGACAACCCAAATAACCAAAGTCCTGGTGGAATCCAAAACCATGCGCGTAGTTGCGGACAATTCTTTTGCGACGGTCATCCCAGCAAATTTGAAGAATGCGATGGAAACGATCGCACCTGTCAATTAAATATTTTACAATTTAGATTTGTTTTTAGCTCAAAAATAATCGAGAATGGTTATTATCGTCATCGTGGAAGTAATTACCTATGGAAGCAACAATTAGGGGTCCACTATTGTACAACTGAATAAAACCGTCAATTGCGTCTTCCAGAACTCCACGAGGATTGCTACTGAATGGTTTGCCCGCGGGAATGAAATACATTGGGATTAACAACAATCCTAAAGTTGTAAATCCGAAAACTCCTTCCCAGCCTACGGCTTGTATGGGTGGCACATTGTACTTATTCACAAACTTTTCTTCGTATCTGTTATAATATTAAAGTGATCTTAATTAGATAAGTAACAATAAATATATGCCAATTCTTGTTGCAAATTAATTAAAAATGATGTGCCAATTAATGTAAATAAGTAAATAGTGATGTCTCAAGCTATTACGTACACCACCTGAGTTGCAGAAATGATTTGGGCCATTACAATAAGTAGATCGCCTGTAAATAATTAAAAAGGAGAAATAGATAATGCTCAAATATTGCACATAAGATTACTTTTCGTAAATCAATATTAGGTTAGTTTAGTTCACCTGCAATTATGCTGTTCCATCCGTGTGACTCGGTGAATACAAAATCTGAAGTTCCAACAATTCCGAGTCCGAGAATAATCCAAAATATGCCAAACCATTGGCTGAATTTCAATGTTCTTTTCAAAAATACGACAGAAAGAAGACCAGTGAATACTATAACAGCTCCTCTCAACATTGGAAATAATGAAGCGAACGTTAAGTTCAAACCAACATACATAATGGAAGCGGCTAGCATATCCATTATGACTGGGGGGAAGAAAATCCATACGTTAAAGTTCTGATTGCCTTGAATTAGAGGAACTTCTTCAAGTTCTCCCTGAGAATATTAAAGTGCACATTAGATAAACAGAAAACTAACACTGATTTCGGCTAACTATCGTTTAGTTACGAATATGTCAAGGCCGGGGGGGGGGGGACTCTGGGGTACGGACCCCCCCCCCTCCCCGAAATTTTCGGCGTAAACTAGATATTATGGGCAAAAATTAACAAAAAATGGCAAAAATTTTCTCGCTCCGCGCGACTTTTAAATTTTTTTGAATCGGATATTTTGAGCCCCTCACGAAATTTTTTATCATTTTTTCCTGCGTCCGGCCCTGGAATATGTAGCCCAAAAGGTAGATATTTAGGTACTTACAGATCTTCTTCCGTAGAAATATACCAGTTTAAATACGATAAGGCAAAGAACTTCCCCAAGGAACAACAAGCATGCTTGCAAAAACGGATGATTAAAGCATTCAGTTTGGTCAGCTGAATTTTTTGATTTTATTCTATCTGCCCATCTTAAATTACAAAACAAATTAGCCGTGCACAGGAATTTTTTCCAGTAGAACCATTACAGATATTAATATTTACCGGTAAACTACCAAGTATATTATTATAATTGATTATAAAATCCTTACTGCGTGCTCAAAGTATTCAGAGATCCAGTGAATACCATTAAAATTGCTATGATATAAATCTGTTTCTTTGTCCACATCTTGAACAACACAAACTATCGGCTTATTTATATTTAATATATAAAACCACTGTTGACTACGCTCTGTGTTCAGTGTTACAAGTTGACAGCCCAGACACTGATAGACACAGAGGTAAATTGGCTACGTATCTAATTATCTAATATCAATTGTATTGAGATTATAAAATTATTTGTTCCTGTTAGCTTTTCTGTCGGTGAAATGAAATATCCTTTAAATGGATGGTTTAAATACGCAAAGCTGCTGCGTAGTAAATCCTATGCCAATTATTTCTGTATGTAATTATTTGAATTCCGGGGAAAATACCAATGAGTGTTATTTATGATTCTATTTTGTTCGGAGGTAATTTTTTTCTATGTACATTTTATTTGGCTGCATTTGCATTACTACCAAAATGTTTACTAGCACAAGAATAATATTATTTACCAAGAGCAAAATTGACACTAAACTTATTTTTAATTCCAAAATTTTACCGTCGTTGCTCGCCCGGTGTAAAAACAGAAAACAATTTGCATGTTGTGTGTCAGAGGATTATTTAATAATTCCCATACCTGCAGAATACGGAAATGGCATATTCACATGTATTGGACCGTTGGACAGAAAACGTAAGTATAGTAGGCGGCAGAGCAATACTGATATATACTAATGCAAGTATAGCTATTGACGAATAATTATCTAACAGACTTGGTAAACTGTTTCAGTGTACCTTAATGCTTACCACATCCAAAAATGAAATCATTATTTGGGTAATAAAGTGAACAATGTAATTGTATTTTAGATTAGGTTTGTAAAATACATAAAACAACTAAATTCCTGAAAATATTAATTATTAACGTGTGTTTTCGTGGTAAATATATTTTGTCGCATTACACCCAAAGCAGTTCAGCTATTATGAATGCGTAGGAATGGAGCATACGTGTACTTAGGTATTTTTTATATATCAGTTGAAAATGTACTCTACTCTGTAATCAGATTTAAATTAATCCTAGGATTTGTTGCGCAATTTGTTTTATAATAGCTGGCCGGAGTGTTATTTTCATCTTACTTATGTTCCAGTTTTACGTTTAATAATTTGGTAATCTTAAAATAATAATTTCAATTTTAATCTCATATTTGCCAACGTATCCCAAATACCAGTTATACGGCAAACTGATAGAGATACAAAATTCCGCTATGCTTTGCGGCGTACTGTGATGTGATGCCAGCCAACAACCCATATTTGTCTTTCTGTAATACGATCATTATATAGATTATAGAGTCATATTATCGCAGTATATTTGGATATGTTAGGTTCTGAAGATTATCTTCAGTAATACGAAATGTATGTGTATATAATGTATGCAAAAATTTCGTAAAATTATCAAGCTTAATGTTGGCCGGTAAATTTTATTTTCAAAAGTTATTCTAATTTCCATTATTCACACTAGAATAAGGTTGCAATATAAATATTGTCTCTGTAAACCATATTTTTACATTTTTCCTACATAATAAATTGTCTATTCCTTATTAGAAGTATTAGCGTATTCGTAGTAACAGTAATGTGTTTAGTATTTGTGGTTTAAGGATACAACAACAAAACTCTGCAATGAAATGTGTTTCGATTTTAAAATTCGTGTGCCAATTTGCAGCCTTTAAAAAAAATTAAGTGCAACCTAATTATAACTATTACGAGTAATGTAAATACATGTTTAACAAGTTATAAAGACAAAAATGACATTCAGTAAAGTTTGTATATTCATCGTCAGCATAAATAAGGAAGATTATTTATTTAATTTGGTAATGGAATCAGTTATTGTTCAAACTTAACACGAATAATAGTAAATAAGGAAGTTAGATTGATCCAACAAATGGGGCGAGGATTCCACCATAAATACCCAAATCTGGGGTCGACCCTTGGGAAATTACAAATCTTCGAACCCTCGAACTAGGGGCATGACGATTCTCGGAATCCTGACTCTCTTGAACTTGACCTTCTTTCATTATTCCACAAGTACAGATTTTCCCGGCATAAACAGCCTTTGCCAATGCAGAGGCATCCGTAATTTTATTTTTAATAGCATAAAATAAAATATCGGTGAAGTCGCAAGTTGTATGCTTTTCAGTTGTCTGGCATGACGTTCCTTTTTGGCATTTAGAGTCAGAGCTCACCGTGGATGCAGTTTTGGAACTATTGTAATAATCCTCAGAGACGCAAAATGAATTTTTGGCCCAGCGACATTTTTTTAAACCGTTATCATCCTGAAAAATAAAATGGCAAATTAAGAGATGTACGATAGATATGGCTGCGTAATGCCTAAACTATTTTAATGTTCATAAAATAAATTGAGTATTTAAAAAATTAATAAAATTAATTGCAACTATTAATAGTAAATTAAGAAATTCATTTTCAAATTCAATTAACATTTTTAAATGGAAAATAATATAATAATATAATATACATTTATCGTCAAATTCTTGTAGAATGAATGAAAAAAATTATCTTCAATAATTAATGTCCTTCGAAATGTTAAAAATTATAATTTTTCTGGTATATTTATGCTTACCTCCTCCACAACGAAAGCATTGTCATCAGGTTGTTGTCCGGTTACAGTCGATTTTGCGGGATCTCCGCAGACACAAGTATTTGTCTCTTTGCTGCACACAAATAATCCCAAAGCATTGCAGACTGGTTCCCCATTTTTTAGCATCGTCGATTTAAATTTCTCCACAATCTCAATTTTAGCTGTTACATTGGTTGCACTGAAAAGTAATTCCTTAGCAAGGTGTCGGCGCAGTTTTTCCGCTTTCCAAGAACAAGAATCTCCGTATTTTAGCCTTGACATAAGTTCAGTATATTTAAGATCGTCGTTGTCTCCTTCCTGTTGAGTATCGTATCCATCTTCATCAGCCTTCGTAATAGAAACAATAAGAATCAAAAGGGAGACGACAAACAAAATATTAAAGTTGGACATTTTATGAATTAAAATACTCTGAGGGCTTTGCTTCTTAGCTTTGATTTCTGTAAAATGAACTATTTCTGGAGAAATGAATTGTTTAAATACACGAAGCAACAAATCTTTAGTCAAGGTGACTTTACCTTTGTGATTAACGAGTATGAGTAATCTTACATAATATTGCACCTAGTAACAATACGTCGTAGACGATCCATGAATAATTCTCAGAATGCGATAAAGGCTAATTTCAGTTTTCAAGATCAGGTAGAATAAAATATTCAAATATTCCCTCCCACCCCGATTTCGAAAATTGTTAAAAAGTCCTACAGCTTTAAATTGTGCAAGCAGCTGTATTTAGAAAATCATCTTATCCAGCAAATAATATGAAAAGGGTAAAATCTGCAAAAAATGCAAGGGAGTACAAGAAAAGAATAAAAATTGTGAAATTTTGATGTCTAAATTGACTAAATGTGATAAAATATAAAATAAAACTAAAAAGAGATGACTATATAGGTAATCATATAAAACATTCTTACCTGTAAAAGCGAACCTATAGGTATACTGAGAAATTCCTAAGTATTTATAATTTATTTCATTATTTATTATTTACATGACTGAAGAAATATTGATTTTTTTAAATTATTTTTGTTGAAACATTTTACGTTCATTCTGTCCAGAAAATGAATGAATAAAATATACAAATGGATGATAATTATATTAATAGCGGTGCTAAATAAATGCACGCATCTGGCATATGGCCTGGGCTCTGACGCATACTTTACATTGAAACGAGTGCCATTTAAAGTCAAAAGACAAATTTACATGGTGTAATATATTTAGCTATAGATGATGTTGTTTTGTTTAGCACTTATTAATAATGGACAAAGTCTGAATGAATTTTGTGGATCTCGTGCGTGTTAATATACTACATGTTAGCCATTATATGTAAGCAAATGATTCCAAGAAACTTCAAGGCTACCAATTAAGCATTTTACAGCAAATTATTTGTATGCTAATGATTTTGTTATGCTGCAGACCGTAGCGTTGGCTTGTCTATAGGTATGTCCATTCGTGTGTATATGACTTCTTAGTTTCACATTACTCATCCTGATAATGATTGTATCTTGTATGAAAATATTTCAAGCAAAATAGCGTCCAAATATGTATTTATATTTGTAGTTGTCAGAAATGATGTGAACCTTGGCCTGAGAGTATTTCAAATTTCATGTACAAAATCCCATTAGAAATCGCGAGGAAACGATGGATGAGGTCAACACCATTGTTTTTAATTCAGCTCTATGTATTTATCTGGGGATTTTATTGTAAATTCCTTTTGCATTGATGAAGCCGGATTAGATTGTATCTTATTGATATAATCTATAAAGTAATCTTGTGAAATCCCTTCTTGGCATTTAGAGTTAGGATTTGCACTTGATTCAGTTCCATTGCAAGTTATTAAACTCTGTCCGGTCCTAGTTGTCTTTGAGTGTGTATATTTGTAGTTAACCTGCAAGGGGGATAGGTAATTACTAGTAATTAATAATTTGGTACACATCAAAATTTTAAATCATATAAAATATATTTTATTAGTTTTCAATTAAAGCGTCTTTTTAAATAATTTCATTTGGAGTCACTGAAGATTAAGAGTCTAACTCGATCAGGTGACGTAATGACTTTTATTACGGAATTTTCTTCCCTGTTGTCAATACATGTCAAAAATTGGATCAGTAAGAACTTCAATATACTACTTATACTTATAGTTCATATTATATTCTATTACTCAAACCCTCATACCAAGACCATTGTCTCTAACGAACTCTGGTCATTCAATGCATTTCAAAGTAAACCCCAAAATTACCCATTTTGGCGTTTTTTAAATATATTAAATAGAATAATTCACAAACTTATTTAATATTCATAATATTAATAAATTTAAATTAATTAGTAAAAGCACACTTTACCATGTATGCTTGATTTCACAAGATTTCAAAGGTTTGGAAGAGGGTGAGGATATTTTGAAAAGTTTTGGAAAGAGATAAGAAATAAAAGCGTTCCGAAAATACATTTGCTTAGTATGGAAATACTTAATTTATGATTAATATATATATGATAGTATTATAATGCAGGTCAAACCTGACCATATAAACTTTTTAAGTACACTTTTTGACTATTTATTACAGTCCCTACTGGTGAAGATTAACATACAAAAACCTGTTTACCTATACATCATATTTTGGCTTTAATATAAAATACATATAAGTACATTCTATGTAACTATTTACAACATCGTATTATGTACATAGGTAGGTAATTTTTTGGTACCATAGTTTCCCCGAACTTTAAATTTTAAAATGAATGCAACATTACAATTAGTATTAATTGATTAAGAAAAACTCAAAGAATATAATTGAGGAAATATATTTGAAAAAGTACAAAAATGCACAACAACACAATAGTAAACTAGGTTGGAAATATTTAAAAATTTTGCGAAACTCATTTATTATTTGAATAACTGATTTGGAAGGTAGCAATAACCAGAATCACTACAATAGCGCCCCATCAGACAATCCCAGTCTGTACGGCACCTCTGGGTTCCTTGGTCCTCTCCACCTCCGTTCGGATCTTGGTCTGAAGCTATTGCGGCACAGTCGCCCTTAAATGAGTAAAAAAATCACTAATTAGCACCATTTGTATAAAAACATTGGAAATTATAAATTGTCAATAAAATATACTTTTTAAGGAATTACATCGTGAGATCGTGAGAAATGGTTCAGTTTTCAAGGGTTTGTAATTCAACATGTAAAGTTTTGTAATGCTAACATTATATTAAATACAAATTTTATATATAGTAAAATCAACTGATAAATATATTGTCTGAATTACCTGAGCAATTAATTGTGACAGAACACACACGATTGCAACAAAAATGAAAAACTTATTCATATTGATTATTGATGCTATCAAAGTTAGGAGTCTTTTAAGAGTTACAGTTTTCTGTTAGTCAATTCAATAGTTTAGTTCAGTATGATGTGAATAAAATTTCGCTTTGGGATCCTTATTTATATTCTAATGTAATCTCTCACAACATATTTATAATACTGAATTCTGAATGCACTTGAGTTCACTACTTACAAACAAATACATCAGAAGACTCAACTGCGCAATTTGTTGGATAAGATAACAGCCAAGTGTTGTTTTCATCTTATGTTCCACTTCTACGTTAAATAATTTGGTAACCTTTTACTTAGTAACAGTTTCTATTTATCTTAATCTCGCATTTGCCAAAGTATTTCAAATGCCACTTATACTGCGAAATAAATTAGAAACTGAGAGTTTTATTGGGATGGAATAATTAATGAATGAAACTCTTATATTATTATACATGTATAATATGTCTGCCGTCTGCTAAGTATTTCCGCGTTGGTTATCAATTTTATTTTTATGTGGTGAAATGCCGTAAGTGATTGCACTATATTTACTGCGAATAAAGATGTAAACATCTCAACTTGTACAGATAGAAAAATTTGCTAAGCTTTACGGCGTGTAATGCCATCCCACAATGCCTAAACTATGTCTTTCCGTAATACGATCACCAGATTATATTATAGAGTTCATACTCTCATCTTATTATCGCAATATATTTAAGTAGATATGCGAGGTTCTGAAAACTATCTTCAGTATTGCGAAATGTTTGTGTATGTATGCAGATAAATAACTACAAACATTATCATGTCAGTCAGTACTAAATAGATTCTGTCTGCATGGGTAAACTTGGTTGTTTTTATTACCGTACGACGAACGTATCAAATCTGGACAAATAAAGTCAGCAAAGGACACAGTTACTTTAAGAATTAATGTTCAGTATATATTAAACTATTTATTCTGTATCGCCAGATACAGTATAGGGTTGCCTATGCTGTCTGCCTGTGTGTCTGTCCCTTCGCGCCCCAACTTTCGAAAGCATTAACTTTTTTAATTATGTTTTCAGAATTCGAAAGAGGTCAAAAACAATCTTGTCAGGGCTTTTGGACCAAATTGGCCACACTCCTTTGGAGTTGTGGCCACGCCCCGCCCACTTATTTTTTAAGAGAAACAAATGGCAAGTGTGGTATCGTTTTAAAGGTGTTGACGTAAGGAATCCAAATATGAATCTCAATTTACCCTAAACGTGGGGCACTGTGAGATTTGTTTGAAATTGGTAATAAACATCTCTAATATGCCATTTAAACTATTTTCATCAACAAAACCAGTCCAGTTTGGGTTTAGATTTCGCATAATGTCCACTGGCGAAACCCATTGTCAAATGGTTTATTTGCATTATTAAACATGTCTTTTTCCTGTGTTTCATTTATTTATAGGTAGGTGTAGTTATACAGAAATAATTACATGAAAATAAAATAAGCTATGAAAAGTTGTATATTTTGCTGATAGGTTACGCCAGAAAGTTCAACGTATGATTGGTGCATATTGATAATATATTTTTGGCAATTGTGGATTCGAAATGTTGTACGGGAACCAATAATTATAATTAGTTCAAAATTGTACCTTAGGTGATAAGTATTATAATATTACAGAAGCTACAAGTAGTACTACTCTACTACTTCACTGTATTATGACGTTTCATTATCAGTAGATGCAAATAATAAGGTTGTGTATGTATTAGCAAAAAAAGGTTGGTTTGACTGTCGTACTTCTGTCATACGGGCTGTCATTAAATGAGTGGTAATGATTGTTTTGTGAAACACTTTACATTAAGGATTACAGAAACCCAATGCGACATTAAACGTATGACATCCTATCTACATATAATACAGTTTCGCATATTTTGTATGATGGACTAGACGGCTCAATGGATTTTGAAGTTGTAGGGCTCAGCTGATTCCTTTTTCAATTATTATGTAATATGTCGTAAAATAAATAATTTTATCATTTTTCCTGCAATTATTTTCGGTAAAAATATCGTCTGGATAGTATAAGCTTGTTGTAGTGGACAGCCAGAAAGCACCAATTTATTGTTTGATGCTCTGAATGTTGAACTGACACAAGATGAGTTTTCTGCTGCCAACTCCTTGGCGTCCTTGGCCAGCCGCCTGATTTAAACATGGGTTAATATTGTTCTGGAGGGCAGAAAACTTTTATCAACAAAAACAGTTTAATCAATAAGCACATTTTGTAATTTAATAATTGGTACTTTCAAGGTTTCAAAAACATAAAAAATAATGTCGCCAAATCGATACTGAACAGATATCCAGCTTTAATACCTTCAAAATCGTAAGTATGTTAGATTTTTGTTTGGCAAAGACGGCAAAGAGTAATTTACTTCTAAATCAGTTACGATTCAGTCAAGTTATCAAGTATTTTATAATACTGAATAATACTTTACATTTTTAAATAAATTGAGTGTAGGTATAAAAAGGTATACAAAACCTAAGTAATCGACAAAATTAGGAATTCATACTTAATTAGTTGTAATAATAATGTTATTATCATTAAAGGCTTAATTAATTTTTTTATTAATCTAAAAGGAAAGGTTAATCTTATATTAATTTATTTATTTCCAAATTTCCAGGCTGAACACAATGTCAAACAATAATGGACGAATAATGGACGAAACTGGTGATAATGGAAGGCACCAGTATGAATGCACACAATGTCAAACAAGCTATCCTTCAATCAGTTCGCTGGAGCAGCACCTCCTGATAGGAAGACACAAAAAAATAACCCGGAAGACATGTGACATTTGTGGTGAAATTGTTTCGTCAATGAAAAAGCATCTTGCGGTCCACGCTGGGGAATTGCCAGATGTCCTAATTCCTTGTGACATTTGTGGGAAGCGTTTTAGTGATCGCAGCCGTTTAAAGAAACATAGTTTGATGCATTCTGTAGAGAGACCATTCGAGTGTGATATCTGTGAGAAGAAGTTTCGTCGATCGTTTGGCCTAAAGGAACATAAAAGAATTCACACTGGGGAAAAGCCATTCAAATGTGACATTTGTGGGAATAAGTTCAATCAATCTACACGCCTAACGCAACACAAAAGAGTTCACACTGGGGAAAAGCCATTCGAATGCGACAATTGTGGAAAACGCTTTCCACGATCAGGTCATTTAAATAAACATTTAAAAACATGTCGGAAAATGTCTAATGGTATTGGACCAAACTCATCTAATCTCTACGAAAATGAAGAAAGTGAAATTTTAAGCGATATTCTCCCTCAATCTGAATCGTGTAGCAACTTTAATGAAGAATTCGATGCTAACGTTAATATTAAAACTGAATTATGCGTACTAAACCAAAACTCGTTAATATCCAATCACTATGATCCATTTCGAAGTAATATTTCTGCGGATGGTGAAGTATCTCAGAATACAATTCCCCCGTCCAGTTTACAACAGAAACAAGACCCATTAAGCAAATGCACAAATAAAAAGATGAAAAGATGTGATTTTTGTGGGGAAAGCTTTCATTCCGGTTCATTCAAAAGACACCTTTTTATCCACACGGGGGAAAAGCCATTCGAATGTTCCATGTGTGGAAAAAAATTTCGGGACTCTTATTGCTTACGCAGGCATGTTTTGATACATTCGGGGGAGAAACATCTTGAATGTGATACTTGTGGAAAAAAGTTTAGTGATCCGGCTAATTTTACAAAGCACAAGAGGACCCACACTGGAGAAAAACCGTTTCAATGTGGCATTTGTGGAAAAGGCTTTGGAGATTCGTCAACTTGGAAGAGACACATTGTAACATCGTGCATACCCAAAAATAAGAAACCGATAGAATCCAATCTTGAAATTAAGTGTGATATTTGTGGGAAAAGTTATAAAAATGTGCAGGAACTGGAATGGCACAAAAAGATTCACTCTAGATCTAGAGTGAATAAATTGTTGTCTTGCCATTTTTGTGGGAAAAAATTCGGTGAATCTCGAAGCTTACAACTACATGTTTGGGCACACTCTGGAGAAAAACCAAATACATACAAGTGCGACCCTTATGGACAAAACTTTACAGATTTAGATTCTCTAACGAGACATGCCAGATTAGCGACATGCAAGAAAAATAATCCGGTAAATCCTAATCCGGTAGCCGCTCGTGGAAATATTCAAAATGAGCAAGATCCTTTAGAAGGTTGCGATATTCATTATGTCGACGAAGAAAGGGGTTTAAACATGGACATAGTACGTGATAGAACAACTTCTACTGATACGGATACGAGCCCTGGCCCTGCCAGCAGCTGCAGCATCGTAGAGCAGCATAATACAGATAAGATCCACAATTCACAAAACAGAGATGAACAGTCCCAGTGTGATATTTGTGGGGAATGGGTTGAAAATTCTGGTACATTATTGGTTCACCATGAGATGCACATGAATGAGGAGCACTTTAAAAATGAAATTGAAATCAAGACTGAAATTTTATCATGATAGTTAAAAATGCATTGTGTTCCAATTCTAGTACTTTATTCTTGTGTGATTAATGTAAACTATGTAAGCAGTGTAGGAGAAATGACACCAATGACACGTATTTGTTAGCTAAGGTAATATATATCCTGACTCATCTTCGCACAATACTATATTTCATGTAGAAACATGTTTTAATGAAAAACTGAAGTTTTGTATTTAATTTAGTATTAACGGTGCAACCAAATCGATTAAATATTATGTAGTAAAATTAATTTGAAATAGTTTATGTATGTGTATTGCAATATGGAAATTAATAATATGGAGTTACAAAAGGTTTTTGTATAAAAATTTGCAGAAATTCCAGAACAAGACAAACAGTCAAGCCCGATACGTTATACTTTTTCAATAAATAATTGTAAAATATGATCACAATAAAAATATTTTACTAACCACGCAAATGACAATGTTGACAAGAACAAATAGATTTGAATTAAGAAATTAATGAAATTAATTTGCAATGGAAATAACCATTGCTTAGGTTAAAACTTAAAATGATAAGTAAACCAATAAATTAGATTGAATCAACAAATGGGGCAAGAATTCCCCCATAAACGCCCACATCTGGGATTGGTCCTTGGGCGTTTACAAATCTTCGAACTCTCCAATGACTTGGTTGACGATTCTCAGTAGTATACTTGTCAGTTTGTGTGTCATTTTCCTCTATTTCTTGACAGCTACACATTTTGCCAGAATAAAGTTCCTTTATTATTTGAGTGGTATCCGTCAAACCGTTGTTTAAAACATACGATAAAAGCTCGGAGAATTTGCATGTTGTCTGCTTTTCAGTTGTGAGGCACGATGTTCCCCCCTGACATTTAGAATCAGCGTTCACCAAAAGTGCAGCTGCGGAACGCTTGTAGAAGTCGTCAGAGACACAATACGATTTTTTGGCCCAGCGACATTTCTGTTGTCCGTTATCATCCTGGAAGAAAAATTGATTGAATTAACGTTAACAAAATTAATATTAATATAATTAATATAATTAATATTAATGATTTAATTTATGCGTATACACATAAACGAATTAAGTATCGTAAAGCCTTGTTTCTGAATACTGCTAATCTCTGACAAGTAAAAATATTTATTTTAATATCGTTTACCTTCTCCACAACGTAATTCTTGTGATTATATTTTTGTTGGAGTAATGTGTATTTAATAGGATCACCACAGATACAGGTATTTGTATCTCTACTGCAGACTAACAACTCCAGAGCATTGCAAAGAGGTTCTCCTCTTTTGAGCATCATCGATTGGAATTCCATTTTAGTTGTCAAATTTTGTTTGCCTGAAAATAATTCCTTGACATGGAATCCACGGAGCTTTTCCGCCTGCCAAGAACACGGATCTCCATACTGTAGCTTTGTCATAAGCCGAATAAGTTTAAGATCTTCGCTTTCTTGTGAGTTGTCTTTTTCTTTGAATGCCTTTGTAACAGAAACAATAAGAACTAAAAGGGACACAACAAACAGAATATTAAAGTTGGACATTTTAGAAAATAGTTGGATAAGTAGGGTTAAGAGTTAATGGGTGTATTTCTCAGCTCTGCTTTTGGGGGAATGAAATCTCACTGGAGAAATGGATTGCTTAAATACACAGCGTTACACGCAATTCTCTAGTCAAGGTTATATTAGCATTGACATTAGCATGACAATGTAGTCTTACATACAAAGTTAATCGTCCATAATACATACAGATAATATCCCTTAAAAGATATGTTAATATTTCTCAGAAAGCGACACAGGTTAATTTTATTTTTCAATAATTTTGCAGGAAAAATAAAAGTAGTATTCGAATAATGTTAACCTATATGCACTCTGTAGTTGTTGTTATAATTCAGCGAATGCTAAACAAATGGAAAATTGCTATATGTCAATTGGTAACAAATAAAAATTATTGCAAAACCGTTCTAAGTAAATTTATTAGCTCAATCCCGTTGTACCAGGGTGTAAAACCAGCATGCCGGAAATATAATTTTCATGCCCGATGCCGGTAATGCACAAAAATCCGAATTTACCATTAACTGACATTTAAAACAAAAGAAATAATATGGCGGCACTTAATTTCCAGCATTTCGGGCATGCCGGAAAAAAATATTGTCGGGCATATCCGGCAATTTACTGCATTTGGGCTTTTCCGGCACACTCAACACCCTGTGTTGCACCTACAGCTTAAATCCAATTGTTCATCGCCGAAGAAAGATATTTGCTAGTAGTGTACCAAGTGCCTGCATGGATATATACTTTTTGTTTGGCTTTGTCAAAAGCAACTTCAACTCCTTTCCACGCATATTTAGCAAGGAGTACCCAGATATATTGATCTACTAACTGTATGAAAGCCAAAACTACGAAGAATCTTCAAGGCTATCAATTCTGCACTTTCCAGGCAGATCATATGCTAATGAATACCTGATAGCGAGCGTTAATCTGTATCCCAAGCAACACCGGAGTGAATATTTTGTTAATATATGGTACCGAATCGACAGTACATAATTCGTGTACATTTGCCC
>JAQFYC010005208.1:0-15013 GCA_034694165.1 Tomocerus mixtus
ATCTAAGCTTACCTACGTAATGCAAACTGAAAAAATAGTAAGGGAGGACTATTTGCTCTGACTCTGAGAGTTGTCAGGAAAGAAGTTTATATGTAGCTAGCTGTAGCTACAATGTATAAACAACTTGCTAAGCAACTGCACACAATTTAACGGTTTGGTTGGACTTAGGACTCCTTATAATGAAGGTTTTGTAGAAGGATGAGCTTGTGGATGGACATGAGAGGATTTGATATAGGAAAACTCGGTTTATAGTTAACTAACTCATGTGGTTGCTAGTCCAGTCCAGTGCAGTCCAGAGGAATACATTCATGTGTATGTAATGTGTGTGTGTTATGTATAGCTCGTCGACTCGCTAACGAATGTGACCATTAAGCGGGTGTCCGCTAAGCCCTAGCGCCTTTCCTAATGATCTCTCTGCATTAATTTAATGCCCATAATCGCCCACTACTAGCCCTTGTCACTATTGTCACACGCAAGCAACATACATACATATATGAATTCAGTTGACAGCACACTACACCACTGCGTCATTCTTTTATGACTTTTAGTAAGCTGGAGCTATACTTATACAGTACACGGTAAAAATCCGATTAAGTTCATAGTGTTCATTGTATAAGTAATTGGGCACTATATGCTTGTGTGCATTGCATTTATGTACTTTGTGGTAATCAAATTCATATGGAATTCTCTCCACAACCAAAACATCAACTAGATTCGAGTCACTAATATAAATAGCTAACTATCTCCACTAACTACTAGTTAGCAGGTAAGGCAAGGCAAGTTAAGCGAAATGCTTAAATTGTACAAACGAGTGAACTGGACTGAACATTTCATTGACTTCTTTTCTATTTTCCTCATTGTCCATTATTATGAGTATGTAGTATGCACAGTACACATATGAAGTGGGTATTTAATAGATAATATAATTTGTCGTGTGAGCGTGTGCTATGTTCATGTAGTGTCCTGTACAATACATATTAATGTGACAATCATTGTAGAATGTAGCGAAATAGTATAGGAAACTTGCAAACTATAGAATATCAATCATAACGGTGGCATCTTAACAATAGATTCGGTCCTTGTTACTTTTACTATTGTATGAAAGTGTCTTGTAGTCAAGTTTTCTTGACTTGACTTGCCAAAATTGATTACGATGAGGAGGGAAGGAAAAACGCGGCGGTACTACTTAATTATTATCCGCTATGGCTCTATTGCGAGTATCTGTAATTGGTTTTCGAGTGACAGCACATTAAGGCACTGGACATAACATAGCGAAGCAAAGGAAATTATTCCAGACTTTTTCAAGACTTTTTGCAACAAAAGATCTTGGCTTGTTATGAAAGTATTCTTATGACCGCATGTATGTGTATATTCTATTGGTAAAGCTTCCTTTTCATTATATCGCCAACAAATCAATTGAAATTAGTTACAATGAACTATGCGAAATACATGTATGTGAATGGTATTTACAAATTCTACCGCAATACTGTTACATAATTCTGTAATATTGTATTCTGTGCAAAATATTATGAAAGAGTTCGTCTGATTCTTCAATAGGATTTGGAATCGTATCAAAACAACATAACGGAGTCTGGATGAGAATGCACACATCTACGCAGGTTCTATTGAACTCATTGGAGGCTGGATACTCTTAGGTAGAATACCCTATTAACAACGGCAATGATTTCTCTGAAACGGACATGACCATAACGACTGGTCTGGCCTGACTTCTCCAGGAATCAAAGGAGAACGGCTGGAAACCTTTTTACTATTTAGTTAGGGACTACACATCTTGTACATGCATGTCCAATACACGTATAGATTTTTTTTTATCTGAAGCGCCTGCTCTACTTATATGTATATAATTTCAATTTTTTAACTTTCTTCCTTTCCGTACCTATACTAGACTACAGTAGTGTGCTACTTAATAAACGATAGTATTGCAATGCTTACGTCAAGTTTATGTGATCATGTAACCTTATATGCATTTCATACTTTATTACTTTGCTTTACTTTTGCTATCGCATTATCTCCGCCTGCTTCCTATTTTCCGGCAATAAATATTACTACAAAAATGTATTGGATATAAAAGTTGGAGAAAAGTAGTTATGTAGTTTAATAAGTTCTTCGTAACCTGCTTTCTCAGATTTCAGCCTTGGAGCAAGACTTTCTAGGTAAATAAATAATAAACGAATCAAAAAAGAAAATAACTCACATCAGAGAGATAGTCACTAAAAAGATGGAAGGTAACATCACTTAATATGAATAATACTGCATAGTACAGTACATGCACTATCCTTAATACAAGTAGGTACACAATATTATAATAAGTAAATATACTTTATGCTTATGTATAAAAAGAGAAAACTCCATTTTGTGTCCTATATTATGCTTACAATATATATAAGTAGTTGTATTTACGATTAGCACTACTTCGTCGTAGGATTTGCTTACGTAAGTTAAGTAAGTAGCTAAGGTAGATATAGTATAAAACCAGATTCATATTTGCATAGTATTGAATTATTAGGAAGTTTCATGCATATAAAATTTTAGCTAAAAGCAATGAGACGAAAGGGCAAAAACTTTGCTTGGCTCAGCCCTGCGTCTGGTCTGGTCTGACTAAGTTTCTTTTCTAAATCGATTTTCGTACATGATTATTGAATATTATCGAGTTGGCTTTAGGCAAACGAGACAGCTTCACATATTCACAAGTCCCATCATCAGCCATAGCAATTTGAAACGATATACTTACATTCTCTACTTACATACGAGTTCTAACTATAACCTAAGTAATAACATTGCAATCCCTTTGTAAGTGTTCGCTCACTCATCCCACGTATGTACTCTACTTAGCATTTCAGCATTCAGCAAACTCTAAATATGTATTACATATAACACTGCATAAACTTTACTTCACATTGACACATACCATAACACTCACAAACAACAGACTAGACTGTGTATATACAAACAGTACTACATGCATGTATCCAAGTTAATGGGAAAACTATATATTGTATACCATCTAATCTATAAATATTTTAAAGGAATATTGATATACTTCCTCATGTACTAAATAGATTCATGTTCTCCCAAAGAAATTTATGTACCCATATACATCAGTAGTATACTGTAGATATAAATACACAGAGTATAGACTCCGCATGTAAGTAAACATCGGAGGTCTTCTTGCGACAAAGTTTGACAATAGTTTTCGGGAAATTATCCTCCTCCTCTTCCCTCTCATCATTTTCATGTTTCAGCCTCCGAGGATTGGATAATATTACGTGCATACATCAATAAATTTCCCTTCTTTCACTCACTTACTCATTCAAGAATCCAAGTCACTGAATACATACAGGATAAGTATTACCTTCTAGTATATACTGTATAGACTGCATAATGTTACTACTAGTATATAGTCAATCTATAACAGTATCTTGTTCGAGTTGGAAACTTAACTGGAATGGAATTCATTCTGAAGACTCATAGACGCCGTCATGAATCTTCGCCACTAAAATCAGCCTTATCTTCCACACACGATCCATCATCCTATTTTACTCAATACATTTTAATAGAAAATACTTAAGGCACCTTACCATATACTAGGCAACCTATGAATATTAGGAATACATCCCTAACAGATATGCTATGCTGTAGCGAATGACAATAAAACCAGAAGCCATGCGATGCTAAACCAACCCACTCACTCTTCTCATCACACTTTTACTAAAAAATCCATTTCGTCATTTCTGAACCGAAACTGATGATAAACTTTTCTGATTTACAAATTTCTGATTTTATAATTCACTTTAAATACATAAGTATATAGTACCTATTGCTTACATAAAAGTAAAAAATCACAGGGCAGTATACAGGACAAGAACCTCTTTTGCGGAAAATAACTATTAAAATACATGTAGCTATAAATATGACTATATAGAGTAGAAGCTCAGTTTTTCAAAGATGCATGTAGTTTTATAATGGGGGCAATATGTAGAGGACGAAGAACTATACCGGCAGCACCGAAGTAAAAAACGAACAAAAGTAACAGATTAACCTGTCAGATGCAAGACAATGGTTACGACATTTCTTCATTTCATGGTCCGCCACTTCGTTTTCCGAATAGAATGGGAATAGTCGAGAAAAAGCAAACCGCTTTACCCTCAAGAGTACCAGAACTATACTATCACCATGCAAGGCAATGTACTATTACCATATAGTGAATCGATGTAGAGTAAACGGACTAAACCAAGCAATTCAGATCAGGCTTATGCAATCCAGGCCAATGCAACGGCTTAATATCTTTTCCATTTAGATTCTGCTAGTAGTAAGTCCGTATTATAAAGATGTCTAACGTTCTTGCAATATGAATATAAATACCTTCACCTATATGTATCTACTATACAGAATGTTTGTGCGTATACACACTTGTCAATGGAAGAAGCGTCTAGAAAAGTTTGCAACAGCTCTTTCCCATCCTTAGTTCTTGCAAAACGGAAAGTGTTCTCAAAAAATTCCTCGAAAGGCATATTTCCTTTCTTTTGTGAAAGCAATCACAATGTTTAATGTAGTATTAACGTATTTACATATATAAACCACAGGTTAATGTAAGTATTTATGTATGTATAAAGTAACCGTTATTTACTATGGATTATGGATGCGGATGTTATTTGAAGAGCCCTTTCAGATTCAATACATACCTTGAATTTTGAATTGAATTAATCGCTTGACTGTGGACCGTGCCAGACGTTCGTTCGTATACAAATAATAGAAAGGTAGTCATATCTATTAGAATAAGATAAATGTATCAGTAAGTGTGCATCTTTTTATAACATTGCTTTATCTATGCAATTTACCATGTACTACAAATACATACTTGAATATGCTTGGGTACATAATAATTTCTTACACAAAGACATCTACATAAAGATGAAGGTAAAGGTAAAGGTAGATTATATTTAAGTAAAGGGTTTCATTTTGTCAACCCATTCCTCCGGAACGTATATCCCAATCAAACAAACACAAAGGTTGGACAATATCTCGAATTAGCATATGCGTGCGTCACATTTGCATTAAAATTCGAATCGTCGACACCTAAGCCCTTGAAGGCACACGACAGAACATCTGCCGAGCAAACGTACGACAGCGCGCATTAATGTTTGTCTAAGGGTTATCTAATATTAACATTACCATGCATATAGTCAGGTCAGGATACATTTAATATGCAAATAGGAATAGAACATAGAGCACCAAGAAAGAGAAGGGTTTAACTATCAGTAAAAAATCTAACAATGTCATTCATGTATATTTTCATCAATATTCAACATTATATAATATCCCTTGTAATATGCAACGGTATGCCTTGCCTTGGGTCGGGTCTTGAGTAGGTACTGATGGTAGGTAGACACTCTTTTTACATGTAAAAGTAACTTGAACTATTTAATGTATACATTTGCTAATAGAAAAGCTGCAGGTATAATAACATCCTCCGCTCTTAATGCAAATATTCAGGTAGTCAAGAGACATCCGAGGGCATGCAGTTCCTCCTTCGTTTCCTAATGGTAATAATAATAGCTACCTACTACCTACCTAACCTAAGTAACGACCCAAGCCAAGCCAGGTATCTTTGATAATAAATGTAATGATGCGAAGTAATAAGTATAAAGAATTATACATGTAGGTAATGCAAACAAAATACAGTAACCTATAAAAATATATTGGTGCTTAGTGTGGTATATTATGTACGTTTACTTTGTGTACATATAGTAAGTTGGTAATAGCAAAAGTGTGTGTTTAGTTTCTTTTTTCACTTCCATGCTATAAGGCTAGGGGTTAACTTATTGTTAGTCATGGTTTGTGATGTTCTGAATAAACTTACATGTATATCATCAACATAACTAAGGGTATTGTACCATCCTCGAAGAAAATAGGGCTACCATACCACGCCAGGCTAGGCGGTAGCATCAAGGCAGCAGTACATACACAATAACACATTCCGTAATGGGCAAAGTAAAATAAAAAGAAAAAATAAGTGAAGTGAAGCCCAGGTGTGAAAGAAAAGAAAAGACCGTTCGTATGTAACGGACAAATATTATCTTAACGAGGAAATACACACTACGTACTACATACTAAATGAATATCTGTCCAGTAAAGAATTACAATAAGAAAAGGTATAATGAATTGAATTAAAGCATATACGAAATCAATGGAACTGAAATTGGATTGTTTGGGTAGATGTGAGACTGCACTGGACTGATTGTGAGAGCTTTCATTTCATTTGCTTCTCTTCTTGTCTTGTGTTTTGTTTGCCCACTGTTTTTGTCTCTCTGAGTGAGTTTAATACATAAAAGTAAATAGTAATAATAAGAACAAGAAGTACCTAAATACCTATATAGTCTATGTATATTGTAGGTATGTTGTATTATAGGTTTATGACTGTGAATTTATATTGTAGAATGCTCTTCAGCTAAGTTGGTCGTCAATGTCGATACGAAAGAGATAAGTTATGTTGAGCGAGGCCGGAGTTCAAGCAAAGTAGTTGAGTTGAACAGAACGGGAACCTAGCTAAACTCAACTAGATTTTATGATGATTATAATTTAGTGTGCATAACTTTGAGCTTTAGTTTCTATTGTGAATTGTTAATGGGAGACGAGAGGATCTGAGTGAGTGAGTGTGGCTTGGCTTGGCTTGACTAAGGAAAAGAAAGAAATGAAATGACACAACGTAGCACAACATACATTTATACTGATAACAAGTATCTATCTTTTATATAGACAGACAAATAATATAAGTACCTACATTCTTACTTGAGGTATCCATTTAAGAAAACAGACATCCGTGTTCTCTACATATGCATACTTGTACTTAAATTACGCTAGATTCTTTGACTATGAGGTGATTGCATTGTATAACATTATAGTCTAAACATTTAATGTTTCTTGGTGCTTGCTGCCTGCCTGGACAGTAACGTACTGACGATACGAAAGAAGAGAAACATTTCTTCAGCACCCAGCCCTTTTTAAAAAATGGTAATATAATATGGTACAGGCCTTATATACGTTTGCGGCCTTTATACTTGTATTTATGTATGTATTAGATGAATGGTGAGAACAATGACTAATAATTTATGTCAATTGAATCAATGATAGCTAACACAATGTGCAGCAAGTAATTATTAAAATAAGTTTGTACTTTACCGTATTGTAGTATTGAAAGTAAGGACAAAATATTGGTACGTACCTGTAACACAGAAAAAATTACATTATTAGTTATTTGATTTTGCTGTAGGATTTCACAAAAGTACTTGAACTTAAGTATGTATTTACTAAAAATATTCTAAAAGAATATCATAAAAGTCCCTATCGTTGAGCATTCACTCCAAAAGACATTTACATACAAGCGATACCATGCAATGATGCAGACCGGCAAATAATTTTCAGGGCCGGGGCATTACCGGTACGGCCCTACTTACTTAATGTAATAGAATAAGCAAAAAGACAATAACTGACTCCTGGTGTGTACATATATGTTCTTTGTCTGTTTGCATATGTATGCATTCTAATAAGATATGCTAAATATCTTAACGAATCAACCAACACACAATAACAACATTAAGAAACACACAGGACATACGTAAGCATCGGAGGGTTCCGTTTATCTACATAACTAGCACTAATACTAATACATCCACAGATCCATTAAATATAAGCCACCTTGCTAGACTGGGTAGTGGGTATAGACATTACTGTATCCTACTCACTAATAATATTTATATTTTCTCTAAACTAGTCGGAATATTTCCTATAATAAGTAATAATAAGGATGGATTAATATAATAATATTAATATTGTACTTTTAGTTGATTGCTTTAACTTTCCTTATTATGTTTACTCATTCATAGGCAGCAAAGAGTATATAAACACATATTATATCTATACATACATATTTAAGTGTAAGGATTTTGTGCTTGTTGGTGTATAGAAATTGGATGGATAATTTAATGTGTAAGGTGGACCTATTAGAATATTCATATTTAGACAGGTGGACCAGCAGGGAGTCTGTTCACGGGGATAGAGTTGATATCTAACGTAATGCTACGCAATGAAATGAAATAAATGAAATTCAATGTTATTATCCAATGAACATCCAAAACTTGGCCTGACTTGACTTGGCTACATTAGATTAGAACCAAACACAAGGTATATTATTCATTATATAATATGTACATCAAGATTATGAATTGAAGATCCCTTCGTGTCCTATCATGTAACTAACTAACTAAACTATATCTCTCATACTTATTATACATTATTATCTATGCACTATATGTTATGAGAATTTCTTCATTGAATAAGTATTCCCTATCGCGGTATGGACCTTTATCATTATGTATATAAAATACCTAGCTTACTAATGTATGTATCTCTCTAAGCTAAAATAAATAATCAATTTTCTTATTGAATCAGGTACCTACACAGACTTGGCCTGCTTGCTGGAGTCTAGACCTTTAGAATAAAACAAAATACAACATCTCCCAGGACAAGAAGACATCCTAAGTACATAAGCAAAGGAAAGTTTAAACATAACATTGGTTTTGGTTTGACTCTGCCTCAAGAGACGTGAGCAGCACGACACCTTTAGAGAAATGAATTATTATCCTAATAGGCAGCCGAAGAGAGAGAAATAATTACTTGACTCATGACTCTCAATTCATTCATTCCATTTCATTTAGCAGTGGCCAGAGCTAAACAAAACTATTTGCTTGGCTTATCTGAATAAATTAGGAGTGTGAGATGAGCTCTTTGTGTGAACAATACTCAAGTAATAAATACCATCTCTATTCTTCCAACAGAGTAATAAATGCTTTCTATCTATTTACTTCTCCCAAACTGTGTGAACGGACACGGTCAGGTTAAAAGTTTTAAGTTAATGCATGAATACCCAGCTACTAAAATAATTTATATCTTAAAACATGTGCGCTACATTAAACTACACATTTAACTTTTTCCACCTGTAAGTATAAATTGTCTGATAATTCAAATTGTAGTATATTTATTATAAACAGTATTTTTATACGAAAGCATTTTTGCACTAAAATGGTCTACATACTCAGAGGGGAACAAATCATGCGTATTTCTACTCGTAATAATTGCGGGTGTACACATAAAATACGTACATAGCTTGTATAGATAATTATTTGCCTCGAAACTTAAGTTTGGTGTATTATGTGACATGGGATAAACTACATGTAAAACATAGATTGCTAACTACACGTAGATTACAAAGCTAATCTATTAAAATGACCAAATGAGGAACTGATGGGGATTCACGTGAATGTTGAATTTGCAGAGGAAGGAAGTATGGGAAAGAGTAACTAAACTAAACTCGTCTCGTTGTCGGACAAAAGAGTAGAAGATAATAAAGAAAGTTGAATAACCTATCAGCAAATTTATCTGAGTGAGTGAGTGAGTTTATAGTTAGTTTGGAGATAGTGTAATAAGTATTAGTATGTACATTGTCCATTGAATTTTCCATTAAGGATGAGTCTGAAAGTGTAAGTATATGTAATGAGATGAGTTAAGCGACTAGCTTCTCTAACTGAACAGAACAATGAAAATGTTTCTATGTAATGTTATTTGATTCGATGTGAACATTTTTTATTGCTCCATGTTAATTCTTCCAGAGTGAATAATGAAATCATCTAAAAATTCAATGAGAAAATTAGGTCTTATAGAACAAGACATTCTATGGGATGCTAAGGCAAAATAATGTGTGTCTGTCTACAGGACAAGCCAAGCCAAACCAGGATAAAATTATCCACATCAACATCCTATTACTTTATAAGTAGTTAGAGGATTACATTTTACATGCACACAGAATGTATTATGCACATAGTAAAATTCAGTGCCGATGTCCTGTGCAGAAAAACTGTCGGTGGTATGGTGTGGTGTTAAGTTAACTACCTATAGAGTACCTACACTCTACCTACCGTGTACTGTATAAAATATATTACAAGTCGAGCAGAGCATTGTAGGAGATGAGAATACATTTGAATTTGCATATAATGTTGGTATGATGGTAATAGAACGAGTGAAAAATGGCTTATCACTAGCTAAATGACTATAAAGATGCATAGCACATACTAAAGTCATTGAATTGGTTAAACATACATGGAGGACTGAATTCAACTTAAGTTTAATTTAGTTTACTTTAGTTATTTAGCTAGGCTTATGAATTTACATACGAGTTTTATAGTATATTACACTATGGCTCATGTTATGTTAGTTATAGGTAGATAGTAATTTTTCCCAATACGGACATCACGATTAAATTCTCAAAAGAGAGACGAAAACGAGCAAACAAAAGGGAAGAAGATAGGAGATAACACAGTGGCGAAACTTTTCGGAACGCCCCTCATTATCCTTCTTTACTCCTTTAAATAAAGATCGTGATAACTCACATGTTCCATATATTCCATTGCATTATTACATAGCTAGCCTTATTATTCCCACTTTTCACTAACTGCTTACTTCATATGTATTTATGTATAATATAATCGTATTTATATTATTTCAGAGAATAAAAGGCAAACTTTATTTCTCTCTAATTCTACTCTACTTAAATAAGTTAAGGAATGCTTGTGCATGTAATGAGTATCTCCCTTCATTATATTATTCACACGTAATATTTATTACTGAGTTGTGTTGTGTGTCTTGGCTGTCTGTTCTGTGAGAGAATAGTGGAAATAGCTTTGTTAAACCATTTTAATTTAATAGGAAGGAATTATTTTGTGGCCATAGCTATGCTTTAATATGTACAATATAAAATATAACTAGAGGAAGAATCCTTATTATCTTTTGACTTTTCCTACATAGAATTGTTCATTATCATTATTTCATTGCTTTGTACTTATTGCATTGCATTGCAGTACTTCACTGCGTGCATTTATAGCATTGTATTATGTTATATTGCGTTAACTTAGGTTATCATTATTAAGCTCCTGACTATAATATGGTGTGATTTAGCTTAACTATCGTATATTGACCACGTAAATTTTTTACGGATAGTTAAATACCTTTATAGTGTTATAACAATTACTAAATTTTTAAGTTTATTTATGTAGGCTTTTCTATCTAATCTCTAGTGTCTGAGGTAAATTTAAAGCTAACTTCCATTTCCATTACATCGCATTACATCTTATATCCGTAGTGTAGTGAGCTGAATATAGAGATAAATAGGGACACACTGCAATCTTGAATTTTTTATTTTCTTTCTTGACTCAATTACTCATATGCAACTACATAAACTACAACTACTGAAGAGAACAACTTAAAAATCCAAGAACTGAGCAAGACAGAAAAGCGTTTTTTCCTTGTGTTGTTCTCTTGTCTTCTTAGGATAGTTGCATTATGTTATTCTTCTCGTAGATTTCAATGTTATTCAAACGGAATAAAACAAGTCTCATTATGATGAGCATGAGGATGCGATGCCAGAGAATAAGAGAATGGGAATAAACTAAAGTAAAGACAGGACAAAAACTTTGTGTTCTTCTCTCGGCTGTTGAATGGAATCGAGGCAGATGACGCACAGTTGGAATGACAACAAACTTTCAACAAAACAATGAGATTCACTCCACTCTGTCAAAATTGGTTTCGCTCCCCTTTTTCTTACTGATTTCACCTAATTTTCCATGACTTTCGGTCCTTTTCATTATTTCCTTTCATGCCAATCCTAACATCCATGTTCACTCGGCTGTGGATATATAATACTCACTTGAATATACTACCTATAACAAGTTTATAGACATATTCTTCCGAAATCCTTTAGATATGTGCTTAAAACTGTATCACTCTCCCAATATTTTTACATATTAAAACAGAGTTTCTGTCAATTGATTTCTTTATCTATTGTTTAAGCATTGTCTACCACTATAATACAATTTTTCACATAAATTGCATAAAATAATAATATGTAAAACTTGACATTAAAAATACCATTGGAAATTCCAAGAACCTAATACATACAATTTAAATGAAACAATTTCTACATTAAAATGAAAGATTGTAGTTTCTAAGTCAAACAATGAACTATTTTAATTTGATTTAATGTGTTTCGACTCCTCGCTGAAGTATAAAATATATTTGAAGCAATTTCGGGAAAATACATATGGGAATTTCGGCCCTTTGTGTCTGCATGCATTTAAAGAAGATATTTTGCTGATATGGCGTTCTTTGCTATACTAAAGTAATCCCTTCAGTCTAAAATCTCAAAAATTATGTTAAAATGTTCCCGAATCCCCTACGGGTTAAAAAAATCCGTTTTCCAATACATGCAAAATGGTGTCATCATCATTATCACTCCGATTCGATCATCCTTTTAAAAGTCCTTTCGAAGGATTCGATTGAGGGAATACTGTGTACATAGATGTTATGTTAAAGTTAACCCTTCCTTATTTCTGGTGGGATACATTGATCTGACTCAACGAGCTTTACTTTATAGTTAGTTTCTCATTTTTATAGTAAATTGTAAATGGCCAAGAAAGGGTTAGGCAAAGGAAGGAAAGGGAATACTTCGATTGGCATTCCCTATTTTACTTGAGTCATTCACAGTGTTACGTATGTATGTAATGTAAATGTAACTGATACATATATTTATAGGATTATATGTACATTGGCAAAATACTATTCGCTATTGCTATTACTATTGTACTAAACTAAAGTAATGATCTATGTATTTATGTCTCCTCCTCTGCTGGTCTTCTTTTCTGATGTTATGTAATGGTAAAAATGGTAATGGTGGAAGTGTAGATTGGAAATGCTCTTTATAATTTGAATGTATAGGAAGTGGACGGAGCTTTTCCCTTTACACTTCGTATTCCTTTGTCTATCTATAATATGAAAGAAAAATAGTAGTACAATATAACTACCTACTACCTACCCACTAACTGCTATCAGTATTTACAAGCTTCGTAATGCATGTACCATTATAGCGATAACTAAGTATAAGTAGATGTAGTATCTGTATTTGTGTTATATAAGTACAGATAAGTATACAGGGATGCGTTTAAAGTAAGTAAAGTAAAGTAAGTAGGAGGTGGCTGTAGCTCTCTTTACTTTACTTTACGTACGTATAAATGTAAGTAGTGAATGAATGTTTATACGACGGAATGAAATGGAATGGTAGATTTGGTTTGGTTTGGTTTGCTTTGGTGCTGATGCATGAGAATCGTTTGCTTTGGTGGTGTGTGGTGTTGCGGCCTTTACATTAAAGTTACTGTTAAGTTACGTTACGTTTTCTTTCTTTTCTGGGATATCCTTACATGTAATGCAATGAGATTTTCATATACTTATATAGAGAAAAGGAAGATAGTACTATATAGAAATAAGCTAAAGCAAGGAAGGATCGACCGAACTGATCTGAATAATTCTATCAGTGAGATAAGCCCGGAGAATGGCTCTCTTCATCTTATGGATGGACCCTAATCTTTACTGCAAATCGACTCGTAATACTCCCGAAGAACAATCTGAGCTCAGTTCCGTCGGTTTTTTTCGCCTCCCTCATAGAATTGAGCACGCGGTCGAGTTGGTGGTTATCCTACATAATTCGTAAAGTTATTGGAAAATGTCTAAAAAGATTAAAGGAGAAAATGGGAAGTCAAATTCAAGAACTCATTTTCTTTTTCGGCCAACGCCACGCGAAAAACGACAAGACTGGGAAGATTCTTTTATATTTCTAATACTACGGATAGGTAATGTATCTATCTGCATGAAAGCATTTCTTGCCAAGTAAGTTTAGTATCAGCATCCCTTTCTTTTCTTTCCCCAGGAATGGTAACAGTAGTACATTGATCAGTAAAGGAGTGTCTCATCTTAACTTAACATACCTACTACATACATTAGACTAGACTTGTCTTGTATATTTAGTACCTACTATCTATATAAACAGACATGTAATACCTTCCTAATAAATAGTAGTTAGTTCAACTCACTCACATCACATCACACAAGTCAAGAACTCAAGGGAAGCAAAACGAAACGAAGGAAGCTCCGGAGGAAATCTCATTCCAACACTTTGGCCTGGTCTGGCCTGGCCGACGGGTCACCTTAGTCTTCTTCTAATAATGTGATATTACTTTTTATATTAGTATTAGTACTCTAAGTATTGCTTTTATGTGAGAGCCATTCCATTATTATAAGTATTAGAAAATGCACTAGGTAGTAAATATGTTTACACTACTAAAGTACTACGCAGTACAGTAATGTATATTACATTGTTACGTTACATAAACTCCCTATACACACTAATACATGTAAGCCATTGCATTATAGTGCATATAGTAGTAGGATACCTAAAGCTAACACATAAGTACAGATACTATGTAATATAAGTAAGAAAGGATGCAATAGTAACATTTTACATTGCATAGTGGTTTGGTTTGGATTGGATTGGATAGATCCCATTGGCACAAAGGCATACCCTCACTCACTGGCTTGTTTTTCGTCCATAGATTTGTACTTTGTACAATACAGTGTGTAGTGAACTGTCTTGAACTGACTGAACTATGTTCTCGTCTAGTCCAGTCCAGTCCAGTCCACTGGTTTGGCTTGGCTACATACGTTGACTTGACTTGGCCAAACAGACACTGAACCAAAGCCAGTAGCTCAACTAAACTCATCTCAGTGAGTTATGGACATTAATTTTTCAGACGGCCGGACTCACACACTGCATTGGACTTGGACTGGCTTGGCTTGGTCTATGCTGGGCACACTACTATATGTACATGCTTTGTGGTGCACTCATATAATACGTAGGAAGTTGTATAAAACCATATATTCTATGCTGTAATATATTAGAGACTTTTCCTGGCTGCATCCATGGACTAAACTGACGATGAGTGTATAAAGCTCAAGTTGCTGGACTAACTAAACTAAACTAAACTAGGAAAGGAAGGAACCAAGAACACCATCAGGTCTAACGTAGCCTAACGTAACGTAACGTAACGTAAGCAGC